>JAJJWW010013931.1:0-84773 GCA_023531295.1 Papaver armeniacum
GTCCACCCCTCCTGTCTCCATTCTCGCTGTAAACTCGAATCGGAAAACACCCATTTCAGCTCAAGAGTAAACCACAACTGCAATCAACACCTTAACCTGTAGCTCCAGTCATTCCACTCTACCTAGTTTGATTCCTCAACCTGCAGTTTGAACCCATCCTAGCCAATTGCACCACCAAGCACAGCATACTCAGGCCACCTAATTCATTCTTTGTTATACAAACTCACTAGCTAAACTCGTAATCTCAAACCATTCACAAATCCCAATGCCTGAGAATCATCTCGATTACATCCAGTTTGCCATCTCATTGCAGACTCAAATATCACAATATTTTCATGCCACGATCACTCTTAGGTTCATACCACCACAGTTTCAATTCATAGCTTCCACTCACAATAGCTCCATCCTTAATAGCAAAGACCTCTTCCTTGTTTGAGACTTTTTAAGAACAAATTTCAAACTAGAGCCATCCTCTCCGCTTCAAGTCCACCACTTTATGTATCTCGTGACCACTGCGACATCATTACCATTCTGCATTGAGTTCATTTTCGGTGCAATTCACCATTTCTCGCATCATATGTAGCTTCATTAACAGCTCCAATATCTCAACACAGCACCACACTGCACAACACTCGCCCATATCCATCATCCTGCCATCACTAGCACTGTGAAATATAACACCCTTGTAAACAATCCACCAGAGCCACTACCACCTAACTCAATGCTCTTCTCAGCCAACCAAGCCATTTCAATCATGCCATTGCAGTAGCAACTTCAACAACACCAGTGCAATTCCATCTCTAATGTCTCGAATTATCTCAAGAACAACATCTTCATCTCACACCAAATTCGAACTCAATGGCAGTAACCACCATATGTAATTTCCTTCTCCGATTCATGACTTCTTATCCCCTAATCAACAGCAGCAACAAATCCCATTTCATCTCAGAAACACTGTCCTACCCATTCATCTAGATTTGAAATTCTTCACTCCTTGTACAGTAGCAAAGCTCCACTTATTCATCAGCACATAAATTTTTGCAACATCTTTGTAATTCAACCACACAGCCTCTCAAATTCACATAATCTGCAATTACCAGTTGTAGTGAAAACACATCTTCTGAGATGTCGAATCTCATCTCACTCTCTCAAATCAAACCCCCATCAACCAATTTCTCCTCCTGAATCAATCAAAATCATCTCCGAACCCTTCACTGGTTCCGCAAAGCAAAATCCTAATTTATTTCTTCTTCCAGTTCTTCACAAACCCTTATTTCGACCATTTCTAGCAAACCTTAATCTCAGTTTCGAGATTCATATCAAAATCTCCTCCATTAATCACATAACTTCCCTGATTTGTTTCTTTGAGACAATCTAAACCTAATTCGAATAAACCACTCTTCTGTGTTCATCGTCTCTTTGCCAACTTCAAATTCAACTCAGAAACTACCAGAGACCCAAATACATCGAACCCTAATTCTTCACTTAGCAGCAGATCTTTCTTAGACATATCTCTGAGATTTTGATAGGAAAATGATTGAGAAATCATTTGTCTCTGAAATTTAAGTTTAGTGTAGGAATGGTTTTGGATATGGCCACCCAGTGAGAGTAGATAAGGGGTACCCAAATGATAGATTGTTTGTCGGTTCCAGAAAACTGACATGCCCATTCTCTTTCTTGCTCAACCGAAACTAGCTCCGCCGCTTTGTGAATTGGTCTTTTTGCTCCAAATGAACACTTTCTTCTTCTTTTGCTCCCAAGGACTCCATTGCACCTAATAACTCAAAAGTAAAAATAAGATACATAATTTACAAGAAAACTCGCAAAGAAAGCATAAATACTAGATATAAAATTAGGTGTTTTACGACACCTATCAATTCGCCGAAATCCAGAAGTTGCAAGGTGAAATGATTGATGTTCTATCTATGGACCTCATCATTCAACAAGAGGAAGAAGTCGAGCAATTGTCTCGGGGAGTTGAAGTTTGGCGCGGTCGCTCTCCAAAATATGAAAGATGCTTTTGCCAAAAGACCAAGTTGTTGTTGGACGACTTCCCTTGAATATTTTATGCCTTTACTTTATTCTTAGGTATCTTTGAGTGACGTGAGGAATTCTTTTCATGGTTTGGTTTCGGGTCTTGAAATGATAGGTGGTTGAATTTCGAATTGGTTTATTTTGAGATAGTTTTGTGTGAATGGTTATTCTGAAAGAGATTTGTTTTAGAAGGAATTTTCATTCTAATTATAACGTGACTATTCTAACGACATCATACATGACATGTAAAGTTGTAAATATCGTGTGAAAAGGAACACGTGCGAGGGAAAACAAAACATGATGTTCATGGTGATTTGCATCATTGGATCTCTTTCTTAGTGCGGGCGCCAAGTCCCGCAGGCTCTAAAACTATCTTTTCGTAAATTTTTTAATAGGACTTACTTGCTCTTCAAATCCCATCTGCATGAAATTGGATCTTCCCTAGTACTCGCTTCAATAAATTGCACGCGTTAATCTTCAGAGGGAGGAGGCAAATCTTCTGAATTAAGCTTTTTCCGAACAATGCACTTCAGGGCGTTGCATTCACTGGTAGGGTGGTGAAGAAAGTGGTGATAGTGACAATATCTCAGATCTATCATCTCCTGATCAGTCGGTTGTCGCCACACAGGAGGTAGCTGGACTTCTCCGTCTCGTACCCATACTTATAATAATTCTAAGACTTTCTTCATCGAGAATGGGAAACATGGGTATCTTGATCCAGGCTTTTCTTGCATTGACGGATGTTGTTGCGATATCTCCTGTTGACCTTGATATGAAGAACGTTTCGGAGTCGGAGCGCAAGCCTGTGTCAACATGTATGCGGCCCACTTGGTTAGTCGTCTTTTCTGGGATACTGTTGTTCTCGAGGGCCTGGTATCGGTGATGGTATTACCATTAGGAGGCTGAGTCGAGTATTCCCATCCCCTGTAGTCATGTGACTCTTGGCTGATTTCTCCTTTTTCAGGCAGCTCTTCGTTTGGATGAAAAGTCACGGCAGATTGAACTGTTTTCTGTACTTCAGCAAGGGTTTTGAGATACAAATCTTCCAGCAAGGTTTCATAAGCTGGCTCTTTTCCTTTATCCGATAAAGGTTGTGGAATTCCTGACAAGTCCTTCTCTCGTGGAATTGCTTTGGTCTCCTTCGTTAGCCGAATCATCTTTTTCGTCCCTCTTTGGTCCCCCGGTGTGGCCATGCGTTCTTCTCGCATCTTTTCCGGTAAATACACGACTCCCAGATAAAGATTCAACATTCTTTGCATCGTCGTTTATGATACTCCCCGGGTAAACACTTGCCGATCCTTCTTGTAGTCGAACTGTTATATCGTTTAAAAGACGAAATGTCTCATTGTACCTTCTGGCGATACCAGCTTGGTTTGCCAGGACATCCTCTAGCATCATGGCCACACTTCCCATGAGGTTTGGATTATTCATGGCCTCCGGATAATTTGGATGAAGAGGATACATAATAGAATGAAAGTTGGACTTAGTGATTAAAAGAAACGAATAGGTTAATAATCGAAACGGATTTAAGATCCACCCTTCAAAAATTAAATTGAATCCAGGTATTGAAGAGATGAAATTGGGAATTTGAAATTGATATTGCAACCGAGAGATTAATCTCCCCTTTGTGGTCGCCAATTGTTTGTGGGTGAAAATTATTCTATTTTGGTTTTGGTAATTTTGGGTGTGTGTGGACGAGATATGAATCTAAACCCTAAACAAATGCCTTTGCGGGGAGTGCTTTTTATTCGAGAGATCAATCTGTATAATTCTGGCCTAAACCAAGAAATGGTCGTTCCAGACTTGCTTCGGTCACAAAGTGGAGGAGATGGGGTTGATCTTAGGGAGGGAAGCGAAGAAAGTGTTGAGATTGTGAAGGTGTTGGATGTTTATGACTTGTATCAGAATGGTGATTTCTGGATACTGATGACAACACTTGGTTTTTTCTGTGTTCGTCCATGTTGTTTGGAAATAGGTGAAAGAACTATTTATAAAAGTCATTGAGTGCAACCCTCATCTCATAGGAAGTGGAGGAGGTGAAGTGATGGAGTAGTGGGGTCGTGCCGGAATGTTGATTGTTACACGATCACACCTTTGCCCACTTCCCCCATCACTGTTAACCGTCCACTCTTCCTGACACGTTCTTGTAATGGCGCATTGCACGCTGCACGTTGTAAACCGCCAGACCAATACCCCAAGAGTATCCAGTTTGTGACATGTTTGATGTCTCGAGTGAGTGGGTCGAGTCGTGGGACCCCATAGAAATAACACGTGATGCTATTAGGTTAAATAACTAAGTTATTTAGGAAATCGATATTCATGAAATATCGTGTATATTTTATGCATGTAATGTATCGAATACAATTAATATGTATGAAGCATTGTTGTTTTAAAGCTTAATGGAGTAAGTCTTGGATTAAGCGTCTTAAAATAATAGCATGTTCAAACATATTCAAGGGATCGTTTGAAGGCCGCATGGGCGGGCCATCCCTTGGGCGATCACTCCCTGTGGTAGAGTGACGGACGGTGATCACCAAGGTGCCTCATTGGATGTTTAACTCTTAGCCTAGGATGTCCGACCAAGCTGGCAAAGTTGGACGGACGAGATGATCTGCGGCACATGTTTGCGACCGTTGATGGATTTTAGGGTTTTAGAGAGGTGCGCAAGCATCACTCTTTATTTTGACCGAAATCGAGCATAGACAAGGTTTTTGGGGGGACCGACCGGGCATGCGTGTAGACGGCCTACCGGTGTGCATGTCCGTACCACTTTGTCTCATGAATGTGCGATCTAGGCCACTCAGATTGACTGGAAAAGATGAGTAGTCGTGATCGATTTGCGACACGAATCCATTGCCGCAAGGGATTTGGAAGCCGCGTGAGATACCACCTTCGGGCGTGTGTTTAGAGGCGCTCGGTGATCGCTGTCGTATGCGTCAAAAATAATTTCACTTTCTCAATCCACTAGATATAAATATAGTATTCGATAAGAAAGAGTTCGTATCCACAGAGAGGCAATTGTAGTTATTTCGTAATCAATTTCTTAAAGTACCCGATTGGTGAGAATTTCTTATTTCTATGAAACAATAAAAGTAAATTCAAAATAAAGCAAATTGTAGAAAATAATCAATGGAGAGAGATATTGGTCAAGGAATTCATCTTCAATCTTAGACATGTGCTTGCATATATGAATAGAATTACGATTTAATCTCTTGTGTTATCAAAAGCCTAGAGAATCAAGAAAGCAAGATAATCTATTAATTTCTCAAGTTCATCAACACACACATTAGGGCTGCATATGTGAATTTTACCTCGAAGAATAACCACGCTGCGCTAATCAAGTTCAATTCCTAGGAGCATTAAGTTTGAAATAGGCTAATCAATGCAATTGTCATGCGTTGCGCAAAACAATTCGGACAATGGTCAAACTCTACATATGATTACGAGAGTGTATCACAAACCGTAAACATATCATGCTACTTATATTCAAGGTTATCGTTGAAAAAAACCTAAAAATAGCTATGGACAAGATGCAAGTTCAATTAATTGGCCACTTAACTAATCAAACACCATAATCCTATCACAATACTTCAATCATGTGATCATAGAAACCAGAGAATTGAACGATAAACAAGAGAGAAAACTAATACATAAAGCAAACACAAGTTTTAGTAAATGGATTTTACATCCTTAACCAATAATAGAGAATTTAGCTACTCATAGCTATGGAGTTCATCACAAAATATCAATGGAATAAAGAAGAAGATGAACAAAAGCAAACCCTAGTTGTGTAAACAAAACGGCTCTCCACAATTCCAAGAATAAGATATGAGATGAGATGATTTTCCAAAAGTTGTAGAATTCCTCTTTTTATAGCCTTTTTCTCCTTCCAAAACTAGGTTTTGTCTTCAAAGTCCATTAGATGTAAATCCACCAAGCCCACGAAAGAGAGAAACCCATGTAGAAAATATGTCCAAAAATCGTCCACGGAAATCTGGTATTGTGGACCTAAATCGGGGAGAAGTGCCCTGAAATGACTCCATGGATCAAGAAGTCCGCCCGGCCATAGGTCAACGGTTGAATCGTCAGCTGGTCGGGTCAACTCTGAGTCGGATCGCTCAAACCGAATCGGCCGGGCTGGATCAGGATCGGGTCGATGGAGTCGAGAATCTTACTAAGGGCTAAGAACATCTTGCCAAAGCCATTGCCCTTTGCCAGCCAACTTGTGTTGCACCAAGACGGGTGCATCGACGCGCCTTCTTGCCATCACTACAATATCTTTCCTGTATCATCATTGTGCTTAACCCCTTCCCGTGCCTTCTCATCTCTCGCATTAACAACCCCATCATCTCAAGCTCGCGCTATTAGCTATCTCCCGCGACAATCTCCACAACTCGCACCATTCAAACTCCGGCCTATATATCCTCTTTCCATGCCATCGCCTCAATCACCTCGGCTCACTGTAATCGCAGCAACTCCCTGCCTTCTCAGCATCCATCTCAGCGCCAGTTCAACTCCACCATTGTAGCCAAGCCACAGCCTCAATCATCTCACTGAAATAAATCTACCACTGGCACTTCACTCAGTCATCTCCCTGAGTTCATCCTTGGCAGCATTGTTTGTAGCTCATTGCACCACTGCCCCTTCTTCAACTCAAATGCATCCACCGTGAGGCTTATCTCGGTCTCAGTCCCGTAATTTCTCATCCGTGGTCATAACTACCAACAGTTCAACAAGTAACACACAACATATTTCCATCCGACATCAAACTTAAAACAAGACGCCTTGAACCATCTTTTTGCACTATACACCCAAACTTTGCACACTTCATTCCCCATGATTCACCGTAATGTTAACCAGCCGCTAGCTCCTCACAACAAAGACCAAGACTGCAATGCAAAACCACCGTGAGCCACCACCACACCTATCACCATCACCATCTCGACCCCATGGTCTTGACTATAGCAATGATAACCTCCTAGCCATCTAATCTGCAGTTGCATCAACATCTCCTCCTTTGTTTAAATAGCAGCTGTAGTCCCTAGACATACATCTATGCCATCTCAGACTGCACACCAGAACCAGTACTGCAATAGCTGCATCTTCTTAAGCATCACCGTAAACACTCACCAGTATCTCGAGGCCCCGGCCATAGCTCCGCATTCGCCTCATTTGGCCTCACATTCTCCTAATTGCACCAACACCTTCTGACACTCACTGAAATCTCAGTTGCCACCTCCACTGTGGCTTAAACTCCACCTGAAACAGCAGCATCATTGTCTCAGGCCACAAGCTGCACAACACTCACCCATAGGCCATTCCTTTGCCTGCAATGCCATCCACCAACACCTATTGCAGCTCCACTGTAACTCCATCTGTGGCATGTCCGAGCAGCACCACTTCCTTCCATTCAACCTCATCTCTGCCATCACCATTGCTTTGCCATTCTCGCACCATTTGCTTCCAACAACAATCATCAAACCCAAGGTGTTAATTCAACTCCTAACTTCGCTTATGACAATAATCCTCAAATTCTGCTCAAACCCTAGCTTGTTTGTCACAAACCCATCTTCATACCCGTCTTGAACTCTCAATGGTTCACTTTCATCACTCGATTCTATACCGATTCATGTTCTTCCCCTGGATTCAATTGAACAAGACCCCGCCATTAATCAACCACCGTATTTCTCTTCTAGCCGTCAACATCACAATTGGGATCTCTGTAAACCCTAATTCGACCCCCAACTCTTCTCTCCATCTCCGAATTCACTATCATCAAACCCTAACTTCTCATTACGTAAAACCATTTTTACTTCCATTACCACCAGCACGCTCCAACACATTACCACTCGAGCTTCATCTCTGAACCCTCAATCCTGGATTCATCGACATCAGAATGAACCCATCTTCGAATCCGAACTCCTCATTGCAGCGTTAACGGTTTCTCTTTCTCATGAATCTCTCATGAAAATCACCACAGCCCGCCTCCGTTTCTCTCTCTCGTATAAGTTTCATTGAAAATGATAATATCTTGAAATTTTGGTTTGTTGTAAGAGATGATGGTGGATATAGCCACTCAGATTGCGGATAAGGGGTTTAACCGGTAGCCCCTTAACATTTGTCAAGCTAACATTTAATACCTCTCCAAAAGAAAGTAGCCCCTTAACCTTGTGTTAGCTCCATATATCACTTGCCCAGTGAGATGACAATTTCGCCCTTTGGCTCAATTTGGATAATTTCTTCTTTCTTTTCCTCCAGTGCGACTCCGTTGCACCTATAAAACTCAAAAACACGCGTAAAGTACATAATTGAAGAAAAATAGCAAAGAAAGCATAAACTCTATATAATAAATACGGTGTATTCTACACCTATCACTCGGCCATGGTTAGCCTAGGCTGGCCGGTCACACGCACAGGCGGGCCCGCGGTGATCACGTTGATGCTCTCTAGAACTCCTTAGTCTATATCTACACCTCCATCCAAGCCGGCGAATGGATGGTCGTGATCAAACTGCGACACATATGCTATGCCGCGAACCCTAATTAGGGTTTTGGGACGGTCGCGTGTGCGTGACTTTAACTAAGCGGTTTGGCAGGCTATGCTCCTCCTTTGGGGAGACCGACCTTGTGGGGCCCACGTTGGGCCGACGGTGAACATATGTGTACTTGTCCGATAGTCCTAGGCGCGATTTAAGCCATCCAAATAGGCTGTCTAAGTTGGATGGTTGTGACGATTTAAGACACTAGTGGAATTTCCGCGACCCTTTAAAGCATCACGCCAGCCATGTTTCGAGCAAACGATCATTGCTCTACGGCATTTCTGTGAGAAGGCCGATCGGGTAGGTGAGAAGTGGGCTCGCCAACGTGTGCGTTAGCACTTCCATGATCATTCGCGGATGATCTAGGTCGTCCAACTAGGCTGGTGAAGTTGGGCCGGTAAGTGATGATTTTAAGATGCCTTGAATAGGTTCCTCATTGACTTCTTCCAAAGGGCCGCCAACCACCCTATTTGAGGGTTGGCGTTTGACGTGCTGGGAGGAGTTCGTGTGATGTTCGAACGACTAAGGCATAAACGGGCCCGCCGATGGTCATCATGATGATCACCTACTCTTGCCAGGGTTTGGCTAGGCTTGTTAAATTGCGCGGCCAACTTGTGTGGCCTTGATCGTTTCTAAGACTGATTCGGACAGTCTAGATTTTCCCTAAGGAAATTAAATGCGTTCGATCGAGCTGAGAGTGCATCGAATCGAAATTCTCTTTGTTAAAGAGTAGCATGTACGGGTATTTCGTGCATGTCTCAAAATTGGCACTTGGAGATTCATGTTACTCCGAGGGTGAACACTCAAATCGTTCTGTCATGCTAATACTGAAAGTTCTGCTGAGAACAACACATGAAATACTAGGCAAATTATGCATTAATTAATAATGCTATAAATTCACAGAATATTTGGGATTGTTGTTACATGCACCATTCTAGGTGAATTTTGTATATTTATCGAATTGCTTCAAATAAATAAAGCGAGAGATTTTCTGTGTTCATCGCTTATCAAATGGCTTTATCCTTTGTAGGATGTCAACATATTAAAATTGGTTTTACAATTTTAGCCCTGAACTAAAATCCACCATCAACAGTGGATTATGAAGTTGTATGGCTGAGGTTGCAGTTAAGAAGAACACCGAAGATGGAGTCTGTAATTATGCTGCTGGTGGTCTAAATTGCAGACACTGGAAATTAGGTCTTGAAGCTGAGATTAAATTGGTTGTCTGTGTTGGTGTTGGATTCAGAGAGAAGATGGGTTTCTTGAATTGGAATTGAATGGTTGAATCAATAAGATGGTGGTGTTGCAGGTGATAAATGACCAAGGAAGCTGAGTTGGTGTTGTTATGGCAGTGATGAGAAGAGATCGATGGAATGATTAAGTTGCAGCTAGTGATGCAAATGTGGTTGGCAGTTGTGTTGGATCTGGTTTTGAAGATGAATATAGTAGATTGTGCAATTTTGTTATGAAGTGAAGCTACAGATTGTTGAGATTAGATGAATGTTGGACAGGGTTAGAAGTGGCATGAGCTAGTAATGAAGCTGAAAAATCTGATGAAGCTGCAATTCAAGTTGAAGTTGATTGTGTTACTTATTGAATTTGTTGAGGGACAAGGCAGTGGTGAATGCAATTTGTAGGAGGCCTTGGAATTGGTGATTGAAGCTGCAATTTATGTGTTGGACCTGTTGCAGGAATTAAAATTGGAGACACAGCTTATGGAGATGGATGAAATGGGAATTGCAGGTTATAGTGCCTGTTAGTGAATGGCTTAAGTTGAGCTGCGATTGGGGAGGATGATGTTATCAGATGAAAGGATGGGTTCGAAAGAATCAGATGGTACAATGAAATGGTGAATATAATTGCAGGCTTGAGCTAAGAACTGGTGCTCAAGAAGATGAGGGAGTTTGGTTATAATGGAAGTGGTGCTGATACAAGGACAAAAAGGATACAATAGGGAATGTATTAATGCTGATGTGTATGGTGCTGAGATAATTGGAAGCGTGGCTGTGAAGAAATGCAGTTGTGAGAAATAAAGGCCATCATGGCGCGACATTAGGTGCAGGCCAGTGCAAGTGGCTTATGCCATGGAAACTCAAACAAGTCAGCTCAGTTAGCTCACCTGAATAGCTGACTCGGCTCTGACTCGTGACACCAGTGAATTTACTGAGTTGATCCAATCTGACTTGGTATACTTGACCAAGTTAACCTGATTGACCAGAGGTCTGACCAGTTTGACCGACGATATTTTCCAACACGAGGTTTTACCCGCTAACTTCCGGCACCTCGTGGTTTTCCAATGACCACTTTGGGGCAGATTTTCTACATGGGTTCTTTCTACATACGGGCTTGGTGGACTTCTATCTTAAGGACTTTGGAGGATTTACCTAGTTTTGGAAACAAGGATTGATATAAAAGAAAAGTCTTCTACAACTTAGAGGAGGACGTATTCTACTTGGAGCTAAGGAGAGAGCCGCTTTTGTTTATGCTACTAGGGTTTGCTTTGCTTTCATCTTCTTTATTCAATTATTATTATGTTGATGAACTCAATATCTATGAGTAGCTAAATCTTATATTATTGGTTAAGGATGTAGTCCGATTTCGAGAACTTGTGCTTGATTAATGTTTTAGTTTTCTCTCTTGATTATCGTTCAAAATTCTATTGTTTTTATAATCACATGATTGATGTATTGTGATAGGATTAGATACTTGCTTAGTTAAGTGGACAATTAATTGAACTTGCATCCTTGTCCATAGCTATTTTAGGGTTTTTCAACGAGCGATAACCCTGAATACAAGTAGCATGATATGATTACGGTTTGTAGTGATACACTCTTGTAATCATATGTAGAGTTTGACCTTTGTCCGAATTGTCATGCGCAATGTATGGCAATTACATTGATTAGCCTATTTCTGACTTCTTCTTACTTGGGTTTACCTTTAGGAGAACAATACAGATCTAATCTCAAATGGCTAAAACTCATTGAAAGATTCGAATCCCATTTTTCGGCATGGAAGTCCATAAGTCTCACCAAGGGAGGTAAGTTAACTTTAATTATTTCAATGTTGTCAGCTCTCATCTTTTACTTATTCTCCATATTTTTAGCTCACATGAACATTATACATAAGTTAGAAAGGATCATTCGCAATTTTCTGTGGGATGAAATTCAAAATGGCAAGAAATATCACTTAGTGGCGGGGGATCAAATTATGAAGCCTAAAGATCAGGGAGGGTTAGGTATAAAACAATTACATATTATGAATATTGCGTTACTTATGAAATGGCTTTGGAAATTTGGCAAAGATGATAACCCTCTTTGGAAACAGATTGATAAATTTAAAAGTATGGTCTTGCAAAGTTTAGTTGGAGTTCGAATCCTCTAATACAAGTTTATGGGTGCAGATCCTGGAAAGGCGTTTATAAGCATATGGCTCTTTTCAAATCTAACTGAAGTTTTAAATTGGCGATGGCACTAGAATTAGCTTTCATTTATATCAATGGTTAGGGGAGTTGACTCTCGCTCAACAATTTCCTGTTGCGTATCTCGATTCTGAATCTAAAACTTCATTTGTAGCTCAAGTGTACAATCATAATGTCGACTTCTGGAACTTGGTTATCAATAGAAGGGTCCACGACAATGTTATAAGAGATATTGCGGGTTTGCTCCATCTCTTTGATTCCAGTAATTTATTTCCCAATAATTCTTTTGATTTGAGATTGTGGAAGAACTCTCCTGACAGTGCTTTTTCCGTGAGGAAATGTTACAACTGGTTAGTTCATAACAATGAAGATAACGATGTCGAATGTGTTCATCCCAAGAGAATATGGTCCAAATATTGGCCTCCAAAAGTTAGCTTCTTTCTATGGCTTGCTTCGGAGGATAAAGTGCTCACCCAAGATGAGTTGTGCAAGAAAAGATGGCAAACTTAGGTCAATCATTGTTACCTATGCATCAAGGATAAAGAGACTTGTCTACATCTGCTTCTTCACTTCCCTAACTTTTTCAAAGCCGAATTCAGTTTGATTTGGGTTGTGCCACCCTCAATTTTCATTGCTATCGCACTTGGCCTTGTCCTAAGGTCAATTCTAGAAAGGTCTCGTTGTTAAAGCGTTGCTCATGGATATCATCTGGTCCCTTTGGAAGGAAAGGAACCGTCGAGCCTTCGATAATAAGTCTCTCTCACTGGCCAAAATTATCGAAAAAATCAGATTCACTATAGCGCATTGGCTCTACAGGAAACCAGATTAAAGACTTCATGACCAAGTGGAACAAATAGTTTTTGAACCACCTTGATATTGTCCATTGTTCTTGGGGACTTTGCTGTTTATGTTAGTTAGTCGCAGGTTTTTGTGTTTCTCTTTTGGTCGGAGAAATTTTGTTTCTGCTGTTCACGCTTTGTGAACATTTCCTCTTTCTTAATATACTTATTTCTTGCAAATCTTTCGACAAAAGAAATAAAAGGCATGAGTGCAATCTATGTGTGGTTGGACAAATTCATATTTTAGTAAGGTGAATACAACTTTGATTTTTTCATTTCAGTTCCAAATCAACTTAAGTAAGATTCAGCAGTCTTTATTGGTACCCTCTCGTAGGGCATATCTGAACGAATAAATAGATACCTTAGTAATTTTGTATCTAATAAGTTTTTCTACCCACCCTCTCTTTTGTTTTAGTGGCATAAGAAATAGGCATTATAGTCCGTTGTTTAGTGGCATGAGAAATAGGCATTATAGTCTGCAAAACCAAAATACAATGTTTTTCCTTCTTTACCAATAACTAAAAAAATAAATAAAATTTACTTTAATTGGGCAATCTAATTAGTTATAAAACTGCATTGATAGCCTCTATCTGCATCCATCTGAATGATAAATTCGCTTCAATAGCTTGACGCCCTCAGCCCGACTTAAGTTAGCTTTATTTCAAGAGCTTGATGAGATTCTTGTGGATCAATGTCACTACCCTTCTCAGCATTACGCACTAAAATGGTAATTTCATTACTGCCTCCTCTAGCAAAACCACGGTTCTCAACTCTCGGTCTTCCGGTTTTCTACACGGATGCTCAAGAACATATATATATTGACACGTCCATCTTTTTATGTTTTCCAATCGATTCGAAACAAAATGATGAATAAACGTCCTCACACGGTAAATAAACCTTCTAACTTCTAAGGTTGACTCACAAATTTACCATGACTGCTAACTAGGGTACCAGTTTCATGGTTCCAAAATTCATATAAAACAAAACCACAAAATCTTCTATATTACACAAATTTAATATTTTTTCGAGTAATCTGGCACCCGAAGTAGCAATGTTGAGATTTACTGACAATAAGATTTGTATTATGTTTTGTATAACATTTTTCGTGCTTCACATGGGTCAGAAACTAGTGTACAAAACTCGATCAGGTGCATTTGTAACTAAGCTCCTTGTAGGATTCTGCTAATTTTTATTTTTGGCTAGTTTCGTTATTTTTCATAATTTCAAAATAACTCCGAAAGGGAAAGGATGATTTTTTGTATGGATACATTTCAATTTGTTGTGCACTGAGACGTCAAGTCGTTTTTGGGTTTAAGATACAAGAATTTTTCTCCAAATCCATCAAAGACGTAAGATCAAGAATATTTATTGATTGAGTCCATGAAATGTTTGTTGTCAGGAAATAGGAATTACACTTTTAGAAATTAAAACACTAAACTTTCTCCTATTGATCATGCACAATTCAAAAGATCTCTCTCCTCACAGAATTACTTAGCCTTTTATATGTGGTAATACATAGCTGGGATTACGGGGCTAAGTTAAACTTATTTTTTTAGATCATCTGCAAGTACGATGGCCAAACATTCACTCGCTGGACACTTCTTAACCCGCCAGTCTCACGCCTTATGTTTTGGCTCACGTTATTCATCAAGGCTGCTTATTTTAGCTCCGCGACTTTCACATGTCAGCTGCTTATTAATCCCTACAACTTTGTTTGTTATGATATTACGATCCTACATCTTGCCTCTTTTTCCTTGAATATTGCTTGACAAGCGATCTTTAAGGAAAAATCTATTGTGGTAGCGATCTTTGATTTTTGTTGATGAAGGAACGAGCAAAAGAATACTTCCTCTGAAAAGTACGTACTTGCCTCTATTCTTTTGCAAAGTTCAAGCTTCTTTGAGATATATACTGAAGTATCGTCTCCTATCTCTCCTCATATTTCTCCTGCGAGGGAAGAGTATCATGAGATTTTACAATATTGTTGCCGCGACTGCTTATCTTTATCTGTTTCAGTTTTGTACTTTTACACGGATTTTGATTATTAATGTCTTTTCTTGACACGTCTCTTTCAACCGCTTATTCTTGACCATTCATGTCTCTTCTCGCATTAAATGACCTCGTTTTTCTCGAGGATCTTTTTCCCTATATATAGTTTTCTTTTCCCTCCTTTTCATCCTTTAGTTTCTCTCTGCAACTTTTCTTTGACTCTCTCCTTCCGCAATTTGCGCTCCTGCTCTCGCAAATCTTTTCTTCGTCCTTTCTAGCGTTGATCCTAACCTTTAACATCCCATCCATTCCCATACCGATAATGGCTTCCATTAGTCGTGCATACAAAGCTTCTTTTGATGAAGTTCAACGAAGTTGCTCGAGAAAGGTTTCACTCTATCAACCATTCCCGATCAAGAACTTTCATCTATTCTTCTGCGCAAAGTTATTTTACGATCATCAATGTGATGATCAAAAGATTATAGTCTCGCTTAGGTCAGCTTCTGCGGGACTTCCCATTCCTTGTACAATCCCGAGATGCCTTTATTTTATGAAATCTTGGCCCATGAAAAATTCTCTCAGGCCGTTTATCAATTGAGTGGCGATTGCATTCGCCTAATGCTTGAGTTCGCGAATCGTAGTCTTGGCAAAGGATCTTTATACCCTACTCACTGTTAGACACCCGATTTACGCAGACTTGGAAATAGGCTCGTTGAGAAGTACAACTGTAGAGAACTTTTTGAAAATTATTCGAGTGATAAAGATGAGGAATGCGAAATCTACGTGAGGGCATTAGCCTGAAAAGAAGGATAATGTCCCACGAGGATAAATTGCTCATGCGAGGATATTGAGCTGGCACCGGGACAATACTACTCTCGCCACTCCAAAGATGAGAAGTGGTGGGTTGTACCTTGATTTTAAATGGCCCTTATATCGCGGGCTCGCGCGTTCTTCCTGCGAATCTCGCGAGGTATTATCCTTGGGAATTCAATGGCACGATAGGGCAAAAGAGGTATGTTTTCTACTTCAAATCTTGCTTTCGCAATTTTCTTTTTATATTTCTTTGAGTTTGTGAAATTTTTCAGATCGCTAAATTGAGAAGAAGATACAAGGATAATCCGTTGGAGAGTACCACGACTGATACTTCGATCGCACACGGATGAAGTAAGAAACATTTCCTTTCTTATTTGAAACAATATTGTTGCCTCTGTTTCTTATCTTTAGTATCATGAAGGTTGGAGTTGAAGAAGCCGTAGCCGCGAAGATTAAAAGTAAGGGTAAAACCGCTGCGTTAGCAAAGATAAATCTTCGCTCCATTGGCTAGAAGCGAAAGATTCAATCTTCTTCTCTCCTTAGCTCAAGCTCTGAATCTTCTGACGAGGATAACCATGACTCGAATCCTTCTCTCGCCAAGAAGATTCCAGTCAACCGGTTCTTCTATGGATCGGCTTATCTAGCATCTTCTCGGACTCTTTCCAAGGAATGGGAGATGCTCCCTAGCTTCCTTTGCGGGACTGTCGCAAATGTGTGTAATGCTGCTTTACTAGAGGGCAATAATTCTTTCAATGGAGCCTCTAGAATTGTGTCTCCTGACTTCTTGAATGCACTTGGATCTTTGGTACGCATGCGATCATATTTCCTGTTAATTTTAAATTCTTAAATATATATATATTAATGATTTTTCTATCTTCTTTTATAGGTTGGAAGAACTTCTTTGTAGTTGCCTCGGATCTCGAGAGAAGACGCAACAATCTTGAAAAGAAGAATTCGCAATTGAACAAGAAGATTCGAGAATTAGAAATTGAAGCTGGCGTCATCTCGCGATAAAGACGAGAGAATTCAAAAGTTAAATACCGAACTTGACTCCCAAAGGGATAGGGTGTCCACTCTTCGAGCGCTAATCAACAACTTTATGGTATAAGATTTTACTTCCTTTTATCATTTCTATTTTATCGGTTGCATATTGCTGCCTAACTTATTACCTTAGCAGATGTATATAATCTCTCCGATGAGGCTATTCTTCTCCATACATTTCTCGAACCTATGGATAATGATCTTCTCTCGCTCACCTCAATCAATCTCTAAGTAGTTCCTCAAATAAAACTAACCTCCTTTCATTAAAGGATATTCAATCCAAATATCATCTCTTGGAGATCGAACACGATCTAGTTTAAATTTAACTAATCGCTTTAAACGAATGTACCTTGATTCCGAGAAGAAAATCAAGACTTTAAGGAAGAAAATTAGTGATCTCATAGATAAGAACGATCGACATTACTAATGAGGTGCACTGAGCATTAGCGAGAATTCCACAAATCTCTTCTTGGTGTGCAAGTTGAACGAGATGAACTCCTTCATCGTAATATCATGCTAAAGCGGCTGAGAAGAGCAAGTTCGATTCTCTTCTCGTTATTAATAGTGATGATGAATTTGCACGGGCTGCGAAAGTTTTGAGATAACGCCGAGGAATAACCTAGGTGTTGATGTTAGTCTTCATGCTCGAGCATACTTCCTTGATTAAAGATATGATATCCGATAGAGAAGGTTACTTATTATACCTTCATCGCTTACCATACAGTAGTATTGCTTGTAAATTATTAACTTGTTGTTACTTATTTACGTAGAATCGAGAAGAGGCTTCGAGTTAGAATTAGAGAGCTTGAATCGAAAAGAACAACTCGCACGGAATTTTCCAGAGAATTGAAGAACTCAAGCGAAAAACAACTGACTCATCAAGAGTCTCTCCCCTTCGTAATAACAAGTATTCCAAGTTGAAGAAACAATTTGAAGCGCAATAGGCGAATTTTAATAATGATGCGATTCGTTTTAGTAACAAAGCCATGGAGTATGTTTGTAATGACCACAAAATCCCTCTTCATTCTTATCCTCGGCTTTACGTAGAAGTTCCCGAGAATCACTCTGTCTCGGACATTTCGATAGTGAGGCTAGCGAAGGAGAAAATTCCGCGATGAGAATAATGAGTCGAAGAATCGGATAAAGGAGAAGAATCACCAAAGATATAATTCCTTTTGTTTTCTTTTACTGTAATATCTGTACATTTCTGTATCTTTATCATAGTGTACTTCTTGGATTTTTTCCCCCCTGAATGCAATCTTCACTCCCTTTTTTGGTAGTTCTTCCTTGTAATATAATTGGCTAACATTATCGATGTATAACTCTTTCATCGGAAGATGAATAACAATATTCCATCTTTTCCATTCCCATACTTGCCTCCATTTTTTCTAAATCATAGAAATTTTATTACCAAATAATAAACAAAAAGTTTGAACAAAAGAATCTGTCTAGACAAGCCCAGAACAGATTAAGCTAAAAACTGAAAAAGAAAGAAAAACAGAACCTAAGCCCAATACATTTAGCCCAAAAATTAGCAGAACCTGAAATAAGTCTGATCTTCCCATTCCAAGGTACCTAAGAATGGAGGTTTTTCATCAAATTCAATCACCTCACCTCTATTAAGAGATGAGCCTTTCTTTGCCATTTTGTCTGCTGAGAAATTGATTTCTCTAAAGGAATGTCTGAAGGAGATACTACTTATTCTTGCTCTTATCCTTTGCCATCTCTTCTCAACCATCCAAGGAATCTTCCCTGAACTGAAAGACTGTAGAACTGCTTTTGAGTCAAGACTAAAGCACACATTAGAATAATGTCTTCTTATAGCCCATTCACCAGCACCTATTAAGGCCATTACCTCAGCAATAAAATTTGTAGCCACTCCTATGCCACCAAAGAATCGAACCAAGATAACTACCGGTACAACTTCTCCCCACAAAACCATAACCCGAATTACCGGGATTCCCTTTGGATGTTCCATCACAAAGATATGAGGACTTGATTTCTACGGGTGAAATCTAAAGATACATTCCTTAATCTCTGAAGTTTTAACGTTCACACCTTTGATACCAAATTCTGTCATGATGCTCATATCATATATAGTCCCCCTGATTTTACCTTTCATCCTCACACTACACTCTTTTGTAAACTGTAGAATTCTCATTTTGAAACTTTTCACATCCGGAACTTCCTCATCATAGCATACTCATTTTCGGGTAAACCAGAGCTCCACCATTGTAGTAAAAGCACGAGATATACCAAATTTCTCTCACAGAACTTTCCTTCCCGGACACATTTCAAGACATCCATAAAGCTACAAGGATGGAAAAATTTAAAAATCCCTCCAAGCCAGTGCCATATTTTTTCACTAAAATCACAATGACACAAAATGTGTTCCATTGTATCATTCCCATTCCCACACAAATAACATCTAGAAACAGTGGAAAATCCTTTTTTTCTATAATTTTCTTCTGTTGCACGTGCACCTCTAAGGATTTTCCATAAATTAGTAGAAATCTTAGGATGAATTACAGTGCTCCATACCTGTTTTGCCCAAGTAACTTTAGGAAACTTTATTCTGATTAGCTCCACTGCACTTCTAACTGAAAATTTTCCAGTCAGATTAGGTGTCCATATAAGTCTATCCTTGCTATCTCCAATTACTGGTAGTTCCTCTTGAGTAACAAAATTCCACATTTCTATAGGCATATTCCACTTACCATTTGCAATTAGATCACTGACTTTCATGTCCTTATGCTGTGAAATAAAAATATTATCAGGGAATAACTCATTCAATGTATCATCTTTAATCCACTTATCCCTCCATACTGAAATATCTTTTCCATCTCCAACAAGCCACCTGCTCCCTTGCTGCACTTCATCCATAACCCATTTCAACCCTGGCCATATTGAGTATTTTTTATGATACTTTATCCATTCTCCATTTGTATCCTTAAACTTAGCATTCAAAAATTTTGTCCACTCTATCTCCTCTGTCTTCATTTTCCAGAGAAGCTTCATGAGAAGAGCTTTATTCATGGTTTCAAATCTTCTTAACCCCAATCCACCCTCATTGGTTGGAACACAAATCTCTTCATACTTAACAGTAATTAGCTTCTTCACTGCAGGATCTCCTGACCATAAGAAATTTCTTACAATCTTTTCACATTCTTTTATAACATTTTTTGGCCACTTATATACTGACATATTATAAACAGGTATACTGCACAACACATACTTCACCAATGTTAATCTATCTGAAAAAAACAGCATTTTTCCCATCCAACCTGCTAACATTTTATGCATGTACTCTACCATCCCCCAAACTTGGTGATTTTTAACTCTGCCAGGACTCAAAACCACTCCCAAATATTTATCAGGAAAATCTGAAAGTTCCATTTGTATGCTCTCGGCTATAGCTCTTCTTCTACTTTCACTTACTCCACCAACAAAACATTTGCTCTTCACCTTATTTATAACTTGACCTGATGCACTCTGATAATGCATAATGACTTCATTAAATTATCAAGTGATTTTTTTGTCCATTACGAGAATACAAAAATGTCATCTGCAAATAACATATGTGATGGCTGACAACCATTCCTGTTAATCATTGGTACAATCTTCCTTTCATCTATGTATTTAGAGATATTCCTACTTAACACCTCTTCAGCAATCACAAATAGAACAGGTGACAATGGATCACCTTGTCTAAGTCCTCTTCCAACAGAAAAGAAACCACAAGGTCCACCATTCACTAATACTGAGATTTTAGCTGATTCAAACAGAGTTCTAAGCCAATTAATTCCAACTTCAGAGAAACCAAAATGTCTTAAGGTTTTAAAAAGAAAGTCCTAGCTCAATGAGTCATATGCTTGAGTGATATCTAATTTCAAACCAATATTTCCTCCTCTTCTTTTTACATCTAACTCATTTATCATTTCAGAGGCTAAAACAATTTTTTTCTTGTATATTTCTGCCTTTTATAAATGCTCCCTACTGACCAGAAATTATTTTTTCAATCACACTACCAATTCTTGAAGTTATGATTCTTGTTATTATCTTGAAATTGAAATTTGCAAGCCCTACAGGCCTGAAATGTTCAGCCTTTTTTGCACCTAGAACTTTAGGTAGAAGGAATAGAAAATTAGAGTTCATACCTTTTGGAATAAACCTGCACCTCCAACAATATTGAATAGCCTTTACTAGATCATGACCAACAACATTCCATGCAAATCTATAAAAACTTCCAGGAAAACCATCAGGCCCTAGAGAACTGTTTTCATCCATTCCATATACTGCTTCTTTGATTTCTGCATAAGAAGGAATTGCATCAAGAAGAAAATTGTCTTCATCAGTTATCAACTTTGGTATCACTTCAAAAAACTCCTCATCATAATTAGTAGATTGATACTCAATTTTTTTTTGAAAATGGTTTACTAAAGTATCAGCTATTTGAGTTTGATCAACCACCATATTTCCATTATCATCCTCCATTTCCAGAATATTATTATGAGCTTTTCTGATCTTCAGTGAAGTATGAAAGAAAGAAGAATTTTCTCCCCCTCCTTAATCCATTTTATTCTGGCTTTAGCTCTTAGAAGTTCATTGTACTGTTGAGAAATTACTTCTTGTTTTCCTCTAGCTGTCACTAAGATATTAAGTAAATCAACACTTTCAGGATTAGCATCAGATTGAATTGCAGCCTTTTCTACCTCCTCTTCAGCTTGTTTCATCTTTACATTCGAATCACCAAAAACCTCCCAGTTCCATTTTTTAACTAACTCTTTGAATCTTTTTAATTTAGCCATGAATTCAAATGCTGGATTACCATTTATACTTTCTGCCCAAGAGTTTTGAATCACATTTATAAAATCAGGATGAGAAGTCCACACAGCTTGGTATCTGAAAGGAATGTTTTTTGGTTTTGGTATCTCCACAGTGTTCCCCATTAAAGGACCATGATCCGAAGTACCCCTAGCACCTATCTTGTACTGCCAACCATCAAATTTTTCCAGCCATTTAACATTGAAGAAAGCCTTATCTAAATCACATAAAATTCTTTTTTTCCAACCCTGTTATTGCACCATGAATATTGTATTCCACTTTTTGGAGCTTGTATTAGCTCACAAAAATTCAAACAATCTCTAAAGTCTTGCATAGCAACTCTTAAAGGTCTTCTACCACCAACTTTTTCATTTGTATTTAGAACCACATTAAAATCTCCAATAGCAAGCCATGGACAGTCCATTTTATGTATTTGTACTAATTCTTCCCATAAACTTCTTCTCTCAACAGTTAAACATTTTGCATGAATTCCAGTTACAAGAACTTCTCCAACTTTTACTGTTATGGCTTGAGTTTTTGTTTGATAGGTGTAGAATACACCGTATTTACTATCTAGAGTTTATGCTTTCTTTGTTATTTTTCGTGTGAATTATGTATCTTATGTTCGCTTTGTGAGTTTTATAGGTGTTTTGGAGTCATTTGAGTAAAAGGAAGTGGAACTCACTCAAATTCAAGATTTATTTTCATCACCCTGGAGACAACGAAAAGATGAAGCCAATGGCGAAAGAACGGAGTCATTCTGAGTTCGTATGAAGAAGTTATGAGCAAAACAAGATTTGAAGGCTATCGGACAAGTGCTATTTGCAACCCCACTCTCTGTTAAGGGGAAGACATTTCAGAGGAACCGCTAAAGGAAGTCAGGTCTATTGCTATGGGGAGTCACTGAGGTTTGTTAAAGACAGGACAACGGGTTACTAGGGGCACCTCGTTCCCATTTTATATGACCTAACAACACTTTAGGTCGAGAAACCGGTTCTCGCATCTCGGCTTTGTCTACTCGTAGAGTTTCTTTGTTGTTCGTCTCACCGCATCTAACCAAGGTTTCGGATGGCTCGTATGGTCACGAGAGGCGAGACAGCAGAGAAGAGTTGGATATGAAAGCGATAGAAGATCGAGAAGGTACAGAAGCTGCCGGAGCTCAAAGAAGACATGGGTTTCGGGAAAGATTTGAGTTGCAGCTAGTTGTTGATTGGCTGAGAAGGAAAATAGATTGAGTTTTCGTGTATGTTCAGGTTGGGTTCTCACTGGATTCGGTTTACAGCAGGAGATTTTGAGCAATTTATCATCAAGAACTCATGAATGAACATGAAACAAGCCACTGCCTTCGATTGAGGAGATGAATGATTAATGGCGTTTTAGGAGTTGTGGGTATTGTGTGAATCGTGAAATTGTGCAGGGAAGAAGATATTATGGGGTCAGAATCAACAACAAACTTGTATTTCGTTCACCATCAGAGAAGACATATCAAGTGTTTGCTTAATGGCCTGAATGATTGGCCAGTCTTATAGCAGCTCTTTTGGTCCACTAAACGGAGTCATAATCATTGGTTAGCCGGATGTTTGTGAGTATATGATGAGGGTGGCCTAAGAGAGATGCAAAGAATGTAGGTGGTTTTGTATGGCGAGATTCAATGCAAGTGACAGAAATGGAGGTAGCTGTGATGAGTGAGTTTATGGGTTGTGTACGGAGTAGGTTCGCAATGGCTAGGAGTTGCGGTTAGCTTTGCAGAGATATGGAAACGCAAGTTTGTGGTTGTAGGTGATGAAGAAGCAACTGAGACTAATGGAATATGGAACTGAGTTGTGGCAGCTTGGATATGTTGCAGCTGTGTTGTGAATTGGCATGAGCAGAATATGGATTAGGTGGATTGGGTCTTGCAGGAAGTAATGAAGCTACAGCTGAATTATAAATAGCATTGCAGGTACAACTATGAAGTGTTCGAGGGCAGGATTTGAAGATGCAGAAAGGGCTGCGATGTTGCGGTATGGCGATGGCGAAGAATGGATGGTTGTCTGGTTGTGTTTGCAGCGGGTATTGCTGTTGGGGTGAGCTGCTAAACACGAAGAGCTGCGGTTCGAGATGGCTACTGATGCTGATTTAAGGAGTTTATGGAATTGAATGATACTTCTGAAATGCAGTGAATGAACAAGAAGCGAAAGACGAGATGCTGGTGCAACTTGAATGAAATGCTGTTGCAAATGATGCTTCTAAGTGAGAAGAAATTGGTGCAGTAAACTACAGGTGGTTGGCCAGTACTGAGAGTTGCAGCTGCTAGCATTGGTTGGTGTGAGGCTGAGCTGTTAATAGCAATGGAGTTGCAGCTGTGGTGTTGTGGAGTAGTTAGCTGGAGTTGTTATCGAGGTTGAGCTTGAACTGCCATGAGAAGATGGTGATGAGTTATCTTAAGGCCTGGTGGTTTGTGGTGATTTAGTGGTCATATTGTCTTTGAAAAAAGACGGCTGTAGAGTTGTTGCCAATATCGGTGATGATTTTGGTTATTTGTGGGGTTGAGAAAGCTCGAGTTTGGTGGACTATTTACAGGGAGTCGGTTTAGCAGCTGCATTGGGAGTTGTGAGCTGAAATGGCTTGGTGGTGATTGAACTATAAGCAGTTAGAGAAGCTGAAATGATGGCAGCGCGGGTGCAGCTGCTTTTGAGATAAAATGCAAGGCTGGTGATGGCGAAGAGTATGATGATGATCTGGTGGTGGTATGCTTGAATTGGACCTACTGGGATTATGAGCCACAAATGGGGATTGAGAAGAAAGGAGCTGGTGCTGTTATAAACTGTGCGAAAACGGGGTGAAAATGGCGCGCCGGTGAGCATAGTTCCGGTAGCCGGATTTCAGAACTTGAAGCATGAATCGCAATATTTCACTGAATCATGAAGGGGGTATGAGTCGAATGGAAGAGTTGGCGGCCGGACGTATGAGTTACGAGTCACGCTTTTGGGTACGTTTCGCAAGGAATGAGAAGTTGGGTTTGATGGTTTTTGTGAATGTATGAATTGCAGAGAAGCGAGTTGAGATCTGGAAGTGTAAAATGTCTTGACAGACAGCGTCGATAGCCGGAGGCAAGTTCGGAGTGTTTGGAGATAATTTCCGCGACGGATTCCGGCGGCCGATGACCGGATTCCGGCGATGACGTCAGCAAATCCGTCGACCAGTTTTAGACCCAAAATTCCAGAGACTTATTTTCACACATGGGCTTGGTGGACGAATTTGAGATGGGTTTGGAGAAGACTTGACCTACTTTTGGGTATCCTTTTGGGAGAGGCATATAAATAGAACTTTTTCTCAAAACCTAGGGATATCTCCATGAGGGAGAACTCATACTTTTGGTTCTAGGGTTTAGAAACATGATAGGTTTTCTCTTTCTTCTTGCTATGAACTCCTATGCCATGAGTAACTAAGTTTTTATTATTGGTTGAAGATGTAGTTGGATTTTGCAACCAAGTTATGATTTTTATGAATTAGTTTTCTTTCAATATTATCGTTTGATTTCTACGGGTTATAATAATTGCATGATTGATGGATTGCAATATGATTGAATGTTTGTTTAGTTAAGTCTAGAATTGATTGAACTCACATCCATATCTATAGCTATTTTAGGGTTTTCATCGAGCGATAACCTTGAATACGAGTAGCATGATATGATGCTAGGTTGTAGTGATACATCCTTGTATTCATATGTAGAAATTGACCTTTGTTCGAATTGTTTTGCGCAATGTATTACAATTGCATTGATTAGCTTATTTCTGAAACTTAATGCTCCTAGGAATTGAACTTGATTAGCGCAAGGCGTTAGGTTATTCTTTAGGTAGATTTCACACACACAGCTCTAATGTGTGTGTTGATAACTTTGGAAATTTACGGAGTATTCTTGCAATAAGGTATTCTATGGCTTTTGATGATAGCGAGATTAAATACGAATTCTATTCATATATTCATAAACTTGTTTACAATTGAAGATGAAACCTTTATCCAATATTTTCACATCTTGATTTGTTCACTTTTATTTGTTTTGCTTTTATTTATTTCCGTTTAAATCGAAAATCCTCGGTGTCTTATATAGGAAACCATAACAATTTGACAACCTAGACCTCTCTGTGGGATCGATCCTTTCTTGCCCTTGCTATATTTATATTTTGAGTAGTAAGAAAGTGTAATTATATTTGTGTCGGCTGACAACCGGTCAAATTTTGGCGCCGTTGCCGGGGAGGCAGCGGTTGTCAATTGTTTTTGGGTTCTTATTTTTGCTTTTAGTTTTGTTTTTTTTTTTCTTTCTTATTCTTTGGTTCTTAACCGAGTTTTGAGAATCTCGTTTCAGGTACCAATTCTATGGACGGAGCATATTGGAGCAATCAATACGGTTTTCAACCTCAACAATATGACAATTATCACCCTTACGGGGAGTACAATCAAAATCAATCCTTTGGTTATGATCAATACTCCACGTACCCTTTTAGTTGTTCTCATACATTCCAACCTTCTTACGGTGGGTATGTAAGTGAGCAACCACAAAGAGGGGATGATACTTGTGCTCCTATTCATATTTCCTCTAATTTGGTAGATGAAATGAAACAATTTATGGACAGCATGGAGTCAATTCGTAGACAACCAAGCGTGGAACCAATTTCATCGACCGAATGTGCTCATGGTATGTTTGGCCCAATTTCTGATCGTAGTTATGATCATCCACCCATTCAAAGGGAATATGATTGGCCTAACAATACTGCAGTAAGTAATTCTACTTTTTCTTTGTCGAATGAGCTTTACAAACAAATGGAACACTATATTCAGAATTTGGATGGAACACTCCAAGAGCTTCAAAAGGTGTTTCCACTTTAAGACAAGGCATTGAAGAATACAAGGAGGAAATGAATAATTATGTTGAAAAAGGCGAACCTTTGGGGACTTTTGTTGATATTTGTGTAGTTAACTCAACTCTTGATCGTAATAATGATCATTCACCTATTCAAAAGGATGAGTTAGAGATTAGCAACACTAAATTCAACGACTTGAACAATCTTATGTTGACTATGATAGTGATGATTATTATGAAAATACATTGCCTAAACCAATTCATGGTGACATCCCCGAGGAGTTTACAATGGAGTCTTTTTGCGATCAAGGTGAAGACGAAGAGGAATATGTCGACACTTGTGTAGATTACTCAAGCATTGATCTTTATAACGATCAAGAACCTATTCAAAAGGTAGAGCTTGAGGAAGATGCAATGAGTGGTCTAAAAAAGTTCCTTATGGACAATATTGCATCCGCAAAAGAGTATGTGCCTTACTACAAAGAGGAGTATGTTGAGAATGAGACGGTTATGACCAATATTGTGGAAGACCCAATTGAGCTTGCATATGATTGTAATGATGATGTTTATGTCGAGACTTTGGTTACGGCAGAAACGGACGAAGAATGGTTGCAAGGTTTGATAGAGGACCATGATATAAAAGAGGTGAATTATTCACTTGAGTTTTTCAAGGATGAAGAGGATTCCGTGATAAAAGAGATTGTGCAAGGTTTGTCTAACCCGTTGCCTATTGTTTCTTCTCCTTTACCTCTTATTGGTTTGAATGTATGTGCTTCGAGAGTATTGTTGAATGACTTTGTTTCTCGATTTCCGCCATTAGAGATACTTGATTCTCATACTATGCAGGTTATGGAACAAGAAACCGTGGAAGTGCCCGACTTCTATATTCTTTACGCACTTCCAAGTGTGGACAAGAATAAGTGTGGGGGAAACTTTTACCGGTTCATAGCTTCGTTTCTGTTTTATATTACTAATATTTGTGTGAAGCTAGTGTTTGCAAAACAGGTTTTATGAAAGGATCCCCAACTTTTCAGATTGTTAGTATATGGGGAATGAATCTTGCAAGGAGATAGTCGGGCTGACGACTTTAAACCAAGCGCTAAGTGGGAGGCAACCCACCGGTTTTGTATCTTTATCCTTATCTTTTTACTTTTATGCATTTGCTTTTATCTTTATTTTCTTTGTTTTTGCATATTATTTGCGGAATTTCCCACCTTGGACTTTCTTTGGACGATTCAATTTTACATTGAGGACAATGTAAAGTTTAAGTGTGGGGGAGCATTTATATGTTTTAGTTTGTTTTATGTATAAAATCAAAAAAAAATCAAAAAAATCAAAAAAAATTAGAAAAACCAAGAAAAAAATTGTGCTTTTTGAACTCCGAAATCTAGAAACTTGTGCCTTTAGGATGACACCATTAGTGGATGGAACCATTTTGAATGCAGGAGTTGAGGAACCAATTAACTAAAAGGGAAGAATATAGCTCAGAAATCACAAATTAACATGATAGTTGTTACCATATCTCGGAATATCACCATATCACATTCTATTTTTATTTTTCCATATTTATCTATTGTTCTCTAAGTGCTTTGGTGGGTCACTAAACATCGACGTGTTATTAATGCTAGGATGAAATAGAGTGATTGAGTTACTAGAAAAAGAAAAAAAAAAATGATGAAAACATATATATGAAAAAGAAAAAAAAAAAAAAAAAAAAAAAAAGAGACCGACCAATTAGACCAAACGGAATAAAAAGACACTTGGGAATAGCAGGTATGTGTGAAACGTAGTCCCTGTCTCGTCGCCTAAACAAGCGTGGAATGCAGGATCCAAGGCAACTATCATGTACTTGCTGACAAGAAGCATGCGCTTGGATCCGTTTGATCTAATCATGCCGTCTAAAAAAAAAGTGAAAAAGAAAAGAAAAAGAAAAGGAAGTTTTATATTTGGTGAATAAAGTCACTCCTGGTTCCCTTGTATATGCCAGTGTGTTGACACTATAATGGACCAAGTAGCTCAATCCAATAGGAATAGGTTCATCTTAGCAGTGACCTTCAGACAGATATGGGAAACATCGAACACTTGTGAACATTCGCCAACATCTACATCTATATCCATCTTCTTAATATTTTCATTGTGATTGTGGTTTGTTAGTTTCCGAGTATTGTGGCTTGTTCGATTATCTAATTAGAGTTTATTTACTAATATATGAATTGAATTTGCAAGGTACCTCCTCCTGTAGTCATTTTGGATTCGTTCATTGATTTGTCACGAATAGACGGAGTTTGAAAAGTAGGTTTTGTGGGTATATCTCTAGTAAACCCTCACGAGACTATAACTCGTCCACTAGGACACCTAGGGGTTCAAAGACTTGTTATTTATGCTAAAAGTGACCGTAGCCTCGACGACACGGAGTTGTATGTATGTTTTAGAATTTGTTTTGTTTGATTTGCTCGAGGACTAGCAAAGTCTAAGTGTGGGGGAATTTGATAGGTGTAGAATACACCGTATTTACTATCTAGAGTTTATGCTTTCTTTGCTATTTTTCGTGTGAATTATGTATCTTATGTTCGCTTTTGAGTTTTATAGGTGTTTTGGAGTCATTTGAGTAAAAGGAAGTGGAACTCACTCAAATTCAAGATTTCTTTTCATCACCCTGGAGACAACGAAAAGATGAAGCCAATGGCGAAAGAACGGAGTCATTCTGAGTTCGTATGAAGAAGTTATGAGCAAAACAAGATTTGAAGGCTATCGGACAAGTGCTATTTGCAACCCCACTCTCTGTTAAGGGGCAGACATTTCAGAGGAACCGCTAAAGGAAGTCAGGTCTATTGCTATGGGGAGTCACTGAGGTTTGTTAAAGACAGACAACGGGTTACTAGGGGCACCTCGTTCCCATTTTATATGACCTAACAACACAGCAAGGTCGAGAAACCAGTTCTCGCATCTCAGCTTTGTCTACTCAGAGAGTTTGCTGCTGTTCCGTCTCACCGCATCTAACCAAGGTTTCAGATGGCTCGTATGGTCACGAGAGAACTGAGACAGCAGAGAAAAGTTGGATATGAAAGCGATAGAAGATCGAGAAGGTACAGAAGCTGCCGGAGCTCAAAGAAGACATGGGTTTCGGGCAAGATTTGAGTTGTAGCTAGTTGTTGATTGGCTGAGAAGGCAAATAGATTGAGTTTTCGTGTATGTTCAGGTTGGGTTCTCACTGGATTCGGTTTACAGCAGGAGATTTTGAGCAATTTATCATCAAGAACTCAGGAATGAACATGAAACAAGCCACTGCCTTCGATTGAGGAGATGAATGATTAATGGCGTTTTAGGAGTTGTGGGTATTGTGTGAATCGTGAAATTGTGCAGGGAAGAAGATATTATGGGGTCAGAATCAACAGCAAACTTGTATTTCGTTCACCATCAGAGAAGACATATCAAGTGTTTGCTTAATGGCCTGAATGATTGGCCAGTCTTATAGCAGCTCTTTTGGTCCACTAAACGGAGTCATAATCATTGGTTAGCCGGATGTTTGTGAGTATATGATGAGGGTGGCCTAAGGGAGATGCAGCAATGTAGGTGGTTTTGTAGCTGACAGATTCAATGCAGTGACAGAAATGGAGATAGCTGTGATGAGTGAGTTTATGGGTTGTGTACGGAGTAGGTTCGCAATGGCTAGGAGTTGCAGTTGGTGCTGCAGAGATATGGAACTGCAAGCTGTGGTTGTAGGTGATGAAGAAGCAACTGAGACTAATGGAATATGGGCGAGTTGTGGCGACTTGGATATGTTGTGACTGTGTTGTGAATTGGCATGAGCAGAATATGGATTAGGTGGATTGGGTCTTGCAGGAAGTAATGAAGCTACAGCTGAATTATAAATAGCATTGCAGGTACAACTATGAAGTGTTCGAGGGCAGGATTTGAAGATGCAGAAAGGGCACTGATGTTGCAGTATGGCGATGAACTGAAGAATGGATGGTTGTCTGGTTGTGTTTGCAGCGGGTATTGCTGTTGGGTTGAGCTGCTAAACACGAAGAGCTGCGGTTCGAGATGGCTACTGATGCTGATTTAAGGAGTTTATGGAATTGAATGATGCTTCTGAAATGCAGTGAATGAACAAGAAGCGAAAGACGAGATGCTGGTGCAACTTGAATGAAATGCTGTTGCAAATGATGCTTCTAAGTGAGAAGAAATTGGTGCAGTAAACTACAGGTGGTTGGCCAGTACTGAGAGTTGCAGCTGCTAGCATTGGTTGGTGTGAGGCTGAAAGTTTATTAATAGCAATGGAGTTGCAGTTTTGTGGTGTTGTGGAGTAGTTAATGGAGTTGTTATCGAGGTTGAGCTTGAACGCCATGAGAAGATGGTGATGAGTTATCTTAAGGCCTGGTGGTTTGTGGTGATTTAGTGGTCATGTTGTCTTTGAGAAGACGGCTGTAGAGTTGTTGCCAATATCGGTGATGATTTTGGTTATTTGTGGGGGTTGAGAAAGCTCGAGTTTGGTGGACTATTTACGAGGGAGTCGGTTTAGCATTTTGCATTGGGAGTTGTGAGTGAAATGGCTTGGTGGTGATTGAACTATAAGCGGTTAGAGAAGTGGCGAAATGATGGTGGTGTTTGAGTGCGGTGGGTATGCTTTTGAGATAAAATGCAAGGCTGGTGATGGCGAAGAGTATGATGATGATCTGGTGGTGGTATGCTTGAATTGGACCTACTGGGATTATGAGCCACAAATGGGGATTGAGAAGAAAGGAGCTGGTCTTTGTTATAAAGCGTCTGAAGCGGGGTGAAAATGGCGCGCCGGTGAGCATAGTTCCGGTAGCCGGATTTCAGAACTTGAAGCATGAATCGCAATATTTCACTGAATCATGAAGGGGGTATGAGTCGAATGGAAGAGTTGGCGGCCGGACGTATGAGTTACGAGTCACGCTTTTGGGTACGTTTTCGCAAGGAATGAGAAGTTGGGTTTGATGGTTTTTGTGAATGTATGAATTGCAGAGAAGCAGAGTTGAGATACTGGAAGTGTAAAATGTCTTGTGACAGCGTCAGTAGCCGGAGGCAAGTTCGGAGTGGCTGGAGATAATTTTGGGCGACGGATTCGGCGATGGCCGATTCGATGACGTCAGCAAATCCGGCGACCAGTTTTAGACCCAAAATTCCAGAGACTTATTTTCACACATGGGCTTGGTGGACGAATTTGAGATGGGTTTGGAGAAGACTTGACCTACTTTTGGGTATCCTTTTGGGAGAGGCATATAAATAGAACTTTTCTCAAAACCTAGGGATATCTCCATGAGGGAGAACTCATACTTTTGGTTCTAGGGTTTAGAAACATGATAGGTTTTCTCTTTCTTCTTGCTATGAACTCCTATGCCATGAGTAACTAAGTTTTTATTATTGGTTGAAGATGTAGTTGGATTTTGCAACCAAGTTATGATTTTTATGAATTAGTTTTCTCTCAATATTATCGTTTGATTTCTACGGGTTATAATAATTGCATGATTGATGGATTGCAATATGATTGAATGTTTGTTTAGTTAAGTCTAGAATTGATTGAACTCACATCCATATCTATAGCTATTTTAGGGTTTTCATCGAGCGATAACCTTGAATACGAGTAGCATGATATGATGCTAGGTTGTAGTGATACATCCTTGTATTCATATGTAGAAATTGACCTTTGTTCGAATTGTTTGCGCAATGTATTACAATTGCATTGATTAGCTTATTTCTGAAACTTAATGCTCCTAGGAATTGAACTTGATTAGCGCAAGGCGTTAGGTTATTCTTTAGGTAGATTTCACACACACAGCTCTAATGTGTGTGTTGATAACTTTGGAAATTTACGGAGTATTCTTGCAATAAGGTATTCTATGGCTTTTGATGATAGCGAGATTAAATACGAATTCTATTCATATATTCATAAACTTGTTTACAATTGAAGATGAAACCTTTATCCAATATTTTCACATCTTGATTTGTTCACTTTTATTTGTTTTGCTTTTATTTATTTCCGTTTAAATCAGAAAATCCTCGGTGTCTTATATAGGAAACCATAACAATTTGACAACCTAGACCTCTCTGTGGGATCGATCCTTTCTTGCCCTTGCTATATTTATATTTTGAGTAGTAAGAAAGTGTAATTATATTTGTGTCGGCTGACAACCGGTCATTGTTGATATAATCTTAGGTGTTGAAATAGAAGAATGCCAGAATAACCATAAATTAGCTTTACCACCATCACTAGCATTATGAATTAACATTTGATTCATACCAGGCAACCTCAAATTTTTTACATATTTTCCAGAAGACTTAATTTTAGGCTCAGCTATCCAGAGTAATGAAGGATTAAATTGTTTCACTAAATTTCTGAGTTTATCTTTGGCTTGTATTCTCTTCAAGCCTCTGATATTCCAGAACATAACTCTCATTTATGTAAAGAGATTTGAGAAGATCCAGGGCTCCTCACACCCTTATTTTGTTTAACCAAATTTCTTAGAGGTTGTTTTCTAGTTGGAACAATAAGAGGAATAACATAATGTTTACTTTTACTTACTTTGCTTATACTTTCCTCAACTTTTTCTTTGTTCACACTTATTTGTTCTTCAACCACATCAACCAACACATGAAATTTACTTGGGGACCCAATTGCAGAGAATTGTTGTACTTTAGCATCATTACAAATTTTTGTCACTAAATTTTCTTCCTCCCTTCCACCATTGGTACTCTCCAGATTAGCAGGAATGCTGTTAGCTATATGTATTAATCTCTCCACTGATAATGCAGGAAAATCACTCTGGGAATTAATATCACCAAAGTTTATAGGAGATATAACTGCATCTACTGTCTCATTATCACTTAACAAATCCTCATGGATAGATAACTCATTTTCTTTAGAAATAATATTAGTAGCAGAGTTTCCAAATTTTGTATTTGAAGGAGTACTTAAAGGTGGACAAATATCAAAACCAACTTGTTGTTGATTCTTTTTTGTTTTTTGCCTCCATACCTTCTTTGGCACTTCATATTGATTTACAGTAACAACTTCACTTTGTACTGTCTCTTTTCTCATAATCCTGCATTCAGTAACCAAATGTCCCATCACCTTACAATGACTACAGAAACTAGGAAGTTTAGGAATTTGAACTTCTTGCTCAAAATTACCATACTTGGACTTCACCAAAACATGATGAGGAATTGAATTTGCTAAATCCACTTCAACCAGAACACTAGCATAATATCCAACTTCCCTTTTAAGAGTTACCTCATCCACTTTTATAGCTCTTCCAATAGCATCTCCCAGTGACATAAGAATTTTTTTCTTTCCAGTACTCAATTCCTAATCCTGGAAAATTTACCCATACAAAAGTATGAGTTGATTTTTGAGCAGCCGGATTGAAATTATGCTCCCAAAATCTCAGTTTGAGAATCTGAAAATCCACTTGCCAGAAACCATTCCAAATATACTTCATATCAGCTTCATTTGTCAACTTAATAATGAAATAACCTTTACCCAGAGGAATCATTTGATAACTATCTCGAAGTTTTCCACTTGTTTCTTCAAAGATTCAACAGCATAAGCAAATTTCATCTTAACCAGATCCAATCTTCCAATTAAACTAAATTTCCATTCCTCAAGACCATCATCAATATCTTCATTAGAAATATATAACGATGGAATTACTGGAGGAATTACATTCTCAACTCTTTTCTCATTAGATCCAGAAGAAAAGAAACTAAAACTATTATTATCCATCTTCGATTCAGATTGCATCGATTTGAATATTAATTAGAATAAACGAAATAAAAGAAGTAAATTAAACCAAGATTGTAAGAGAAAACTATCACCAATCATTGAAATTATTTGTAGAATTCACCTGAATAAATGATGTAGTTGCTCAGAATTCGAGAAAAATGAAGAAAAAAACTTCCGATTTCGTCACCGATTCCGTCGCCGAGTTGCAGAGCAGAAATCGGTGTATAACAATTTCAATTATCACAGCTTAGAAATAATTTCAATCACCTCACAATAATCTTAATTGTATGGTAGCGAAACAAGATATTGTGGAATCAAAAACGATGAGACAAAGATGTTTGTGATTACTTTTTATATTGCCTATCGGAGAATAAATCTCGAGCCAATCTTAACGAAGATCGTACCCAAACACGATAGAAGATGCAAGATCAGATCACGCAACTACAGAGAAAATAGTTGGGTCTGGCTTCACAATCCCAATGAAGTCTTAAAGTCGTTAACCTACAAGGTTTTGTGAAAAACCTAAGGTTAAAGGAGAATCGACTCTAGATTATACAACTAGTATCACACAGGAGGTGTGGGGATTAGGTTTCCCAGTTGCTAGAGTTCTTCTTTATATAGTTTTCAAATCAGGGTTTGCAATCTAAGTTACCTTGGTAACAAATCATTCAATATTCACCGTTAGATGAAAACCTGATTAGATTCAAGCTAATATCTTTCAACTGTTAGATCGAACTTAGCTTGTTACACACAAATGAAATGCACCTTCATTTAGGTTTATGTAACCATACCTAAACGTGTACACCATGTTCACTCAACAATAGTTAACCAAGGTTAGCCATATGAACACTCTCGTATCAACCTTATTCATCTTAACCATAACTAGTTCAAATGACTCAAATGAAACTAATTAAAGAGTTGTTCAATTGCTATATTCTAATAGAAGTATACAAGAACACAATTGAAGCGAAATCGGTTTGATTCACTCGAATAAACATGAACATTATAGCCACGGTTTGCAAAGAATGCATTCCTTAATATATAAATGTATTAGTTCATGTACACAACCGATTTTAGAACTTTAATCTTCAAGTACGCGAATGGGTACGCATACTTGAAATACCCGGACTGAAATTGGGTTTCGCCAGTACGCGAACGGGTACGCATACCACCAATCCCAGCAGAAAATCTCGGACATGAACCTTACACCATTACGGATACGTGTACGCATACTTAGGTTCACGGACTTCTCAAACCAACAGGTACGCATACGTATACGCATACTATGGTTCCCGGACATGGACAACATATGTGAAAGAGTACACAACATGTCACAATACAATAATGGTTAAGTGTTCTAAACTCTTATTTCAATCATTGAAACTTTCTTAGAGGATGATAATAGCCGTTTTCACACACTATTAGCATCAAAGCAATTTTCAAGTTATTAAATAATCATAGCGAAACATTCCAAGTCTACATCAAATGATTGTATCACAAAAACCATGTAAGATGTTACTCGGCAATTTTCACATGATCATCTTTTGACTTTCGTCAAGAATATAAGATGAACTTGGTCGAAGCGAAAGCTTACCAACACATATTCTGAGAAATATGTAAGCGAGTTAAACTCGGCTCGACATCTCAAATGTGTATAATAGAAAACTATATCGTAACACGACTTATGTCTCAATATAGGAGATAGAGTAAATAGACTTTCCAAGTGACATATGAGCTTTAGTCTCCATATACCTTTTGTTGATGAAGTTCCACAAGCTCTCCTTAGTAGTTCTTCGTCTTGATTGATGAACAAGTGAAGTCTAATAATGCTCAACTACACAATCTATCTTAGTCTCGAGACATCACTATAAGTAGACTAGAAATCAAGACTTAGTTTTGATCATTAACATTGACAAACAAGCTTGAGATAGCAATGCTTGCGAGTTCGACCGAGCAGTGCTCTAACAATCTCCCCCTTTGTCAATTTTAGTGACAAAACTATCAATACATATGGATTACAAAATAAATAAACTTTGTAGCTTCTCATCCAAATGCTTGATCTCCTTGGTTCTTCAGCATTAATCGAAATCTTCATCACTTTCAAGTACTCCAATGATTCCAAATGTGTTCAACTCAGCATCATAGTTATTGAAGATCCGTAGCTATAACAATGAGAAAACAGTTGTTCTCAATCATTGTTATACAGTGTCATAGTATCATTATAAAGCATCAAAGTTCAATTGTATCACAACTTTGACAACAATACTATGGTGATATGAATCACCCCCCTTTAGTCAATACTTCATCTCACAATGAAAACCACTCCCCCTTACATAATGATCCGTAAACCATATGTATTTGTAGTGTGAACTACACATTAATTCTCCCCCTTTTTGTCAATATAAATTGGTAAAGGTACGAAAACTAGTGGGATCCTCATGAAATTTTCATAGAGATACTTCAAGACCAAAAGATAACAACATATCAACTTGTTTAGGTGCCATCATATAGCCGAAACTAAATGCATTCATCAAGGAGTTTATAAAGATACAAGATAACCCCTACAATATTCCACAGCCGCACTCCCCACAAAGATTTGGCAATTAAGCACAAGTTCAAATAAGAACTCTCCCCATAAAATGTCATTCCCGAAAGAACCACAAGAGCGACCTTACTTTTACAAGAAAAAAAGGATTTCTTTGGACCTTAACAAATCACATGAAACATGAATTTGTATCCAAAAATCTCAATTGAATTAACCACAAGGAAAATGATTAATTCATTTGGCCATGCTCAACATAAGAGAACTTACAGAGCCGCACAGTACATACACAAAGATGTGGATCAGGGAAGGACCAATACTGCGGAATAATCAAAGATTCATTCTATCTTTCATCACTATTTGCACAATGGCATATAATAGACTTAATCTTTGTAAACAAAGGTTCGTCCTATCTTCCATCAATATTTGCATCATGACATAATAGGCTTAAATTTTGATGTCAAAAGTTCATTCATTCTTTTATCAATATTTGCATAATGACATGTGAAAGACTTAACTTTTGACATATATGGGACAATCATAGTTCACGGATGCAGACACACATATCCCATAACAAGTTGCAATATATGAAACCATAAAGATTAATACAGCAAAATCATCTTCCAAATCAACTTTAGAATTTAACTAAATAAATCTAAAAACATTGAAAGATGAAAATCGTTGGAAATAGCTATGTGTACTCACAATAATGGATATTCCAAACCTTAGTTATCCTTCTTAAAACACAAGAATAAATTCTCATAAGAAGTTTCCTAGACATCAAGACAAACTCGTAATGCACATACAAGATGATTTGTCCTTAGTGGGTAGAATCAATCTTTTTCGCCCGGATTTACACCAAGAATATCTACCAAAGGCGTATAAAAAGATTTTCTTAACAAAGAAGAACATACAAAGTCATTAACGACCATGCACCATAGTTCACATAAAATGATTGTGAACATTCAAGAATTCCATAGTAATGCGTACTACTGCCAATTCTTGAACTTCCTTCTTTGTGATTCACCAACATCATTCTTGTAAAAGCTACAGATGAGCTTAGAATAGGAGTACTCCAATAATCCAAGTGCCCAAGTCCAAGAAGTAGAACAAGTGCGACGAAACGGAGCAAAACACTCAAAAACAAGAGACAAGACAATGAACAATCTTAACTCATCCAAATTCAAGAATTCTCATCTTCAATTTGAAGATAATTCAAAGAGGAAGAGAATGCAAAAAGAATGAGGTCATTCCGAGTTCGGACGAAGAAATTACGGCCAAAACAAGTTTACCGAACATCGACGTCTACAGGCTTGCAAACGAATTTTCGAACCTTAACTGCCGGTGAAGGTATTTCACTTTTGCCATCAGTGGGAACCTTTTGTTGAGAAGAATCACTAGCCTTGACAAATTTTACCTCTTTGCTAATACTTGGAGCATCTATTCCCTTATAGCTCAATCCTCGTGTATCACGATGATTTTTACTTTCTTTTAGCATAGTGGTTAATTTGCTTGAACTAGTATTGAACTTTTTCAAGTCATCTTCCAACATCTTGATTTTATCAAGAGCAGCAGCTAAATCAGCCTCAAGGCGTTTTTCTCGAGGGAGATAAGCGCCTTCTCTGTCATTAAAACTTGTTTACTGGGAGTTAATCCTTGCTTCAGATTCTGCAAGTTTCTCTTCCAACAAGAAGTATTTTTGATAAACATTATCACATTCATGTGACTTTCTACGCAGGTTTTCCTCGGAATCTTTGAGGACCGATTAGCAAGAGCGATTCCAACCATAAATACCTCCGTAAATCCTTTTCAATTTCTTGTTTTATCGACAGAGAGGAGTCAGAAGAGGTGTGACATGAGAAGTTGTAATCTTCTTTATTTTGAAAGAATCCAAATACTTAACATACTCTGAGACTTCCTCATCAACATCTCAATCAATATCTGAATCACCTTCATCAGAAAGTTCATCCAACTGTTCTTCTAGGCGTGTTTCCCAATCAACAGTTTCTACATTTAGAGAATGTTTAGATATTGACTTAGATGTGAAAATTTTCTCAGGAGAATCCAAGCTTTGAAACTCATCTGGCAATTTCTGAACTGGTACATTATTAGAGATAGACTCATCCATAATAATCAGATTGCTACAAACACAGACTTATGAGGTCTAAAACGTGTTTGCCTGCTCTGATACCAATTAAAAAAGCGGGGGTCTAACAACCACACACAATATTTCGTTCGGCAATCTGAATAGAAAAACTCCAATATACTTTCAAGAGAATCAACAAGACAGTCAACTCAATCTATAGAAAAGTATATCAAAGAGCTATATCTCAATTTCTCAATTCAATCTGCAATCAAACAAATAGGAATTTGCGAGCTCGATTGAATACGAGAAATAACTTGGACGGTATCACAAACTAATATCCAAGTGTCAATCAATTCAATCAACAACACAAAGGTCGGATTCAAGAACTGATTGAACTTAACGCACAACCTGTGATATTTCTATTACATAACAAAATATAATGCGGAAAACAAATAACACAGACACCAGATTTTTGTTAATGAGGAAAACCGCAAATGCAGAAAAACCCCGGGACCTAGTCCAGCTTTGAACACCACATTGTATTAAGCCGCTACAGATACTAGCCTACTACCAATGAACTTCGGACTGGACTGTAGTTGAACCCTAATCAATCTCACACTGATTCAAGGTACAGTTGCGCTCCTTACTGTTAGAGCATTGCTCGGTCGAACTCGCATGCGTTGTTATCTCAAGCATGTTTGTCAATGTTAGTGATCAAAACTATAAGTCTTGATTTATAGCCTATTTAGCTAAAGGTCTCGGACTAGGATAGAAAGTGTAGTTGAGCTCAATACTCCATGGCAATCATCATATGAGACGAATGATTACTCAAGGAACTGGTGGAACTTCATCGACTAAAAGGTATGTGGAGACTTGAACTTAAATGTCACTCAAAAGTCTATTTACTCTATCTCCTATTTCTTGAGACAAAAGTCGTTTTGATATATAGACTTTCATTATACACATTTGCTATTTTGAGTCGAGTTTAACTCGCCTATCTATTTCTCTAAATATGTGTTGGTAAGATTTCGCTTTAGCCAAATTCATCTTTACCTAGTGAAGAATTTCATGTTATGTTTCAATCACTTTGAAAATTGCTCTGACGAAAAATTGTCTGTGAATAACGGCTATATAACGTTCTCTGAGAATATTTCAATGATTGAAATGAGAGTTTAGATTACATAACCACTGGTAGGATATAAGCATTGTTGTGGAAACACATATATGTATAAGTCTTTATTCCTTGAACCAAAGTTTACGAACTTTGTTGATCAAGAGAAACGGAATGTGGCGTGAGCCAAGTCCGCGAACTGGCGGAAGTTCTCGACCCGAGAATTTCTGCTGGAGTTTGTGAACTCCTTCCATGAGCTTAAGTCCGCGAACTTGAGTAGGTTATATCTAAAATCGGTTGTTCTTGAACTCATGTTTATGTAAACTAAGGAATGCTTTTGCAAACCGTGGCTATAAAGTTCATGAACTGATTCGAGTGAACCAAACCGTTTTTGCTTCGATTGTGTCTTGTGTAGTTACATAAGATCTAAGCAATTGAAAAAATCTCTAACTAGTTCACTTGAGTAATTTAAACTAGTTATGGTGAAGAAGAATATGGTTGATATGAAAGTGATCATATGGCTAACCATTTGGTTAACTATTGTTGAACCAACAAATGTTAATGTTTGGGAACGATTACATAAACCCAAAATTAGACATTTCATTTGTGTGTAACAAGCTAAGGTTTCGATCCAACGGTTGAGAAATATTAGCTTGAATCTAATCAGGTTTTCATCTAACGGTGAATATTGAATGCTTTGTTACTAAGCTAACATTGATTGCAAACACTGATTTGAAAGACTATATAAGGGAGAACTCTAGCAACTGGGAAACCTAATCCCCACATGTTCTGTGTGATACTAGTTGTGCTAAGCTAGAGTCGATTCTCCTTTAACCTTTGGTTTCTTCTTCTGAACTAGGTTAACGACTTAAAGACTTCATTGGGATTGTGAAGCCAGACCGATACTACTTTCTTGTAGTTATGTGATCTGATCTTGCTGTTTCTATCGTACGAGTTCAATTGGAATAATTGTCTTGAGATTTATATCTCCGATAGGCAAGATAAAAAGAAATCACAAACACTTCGTCTCATCATTTGTGATTCCACAATATCCTTTTTCGCTGCGTCGATTAAGATTATTGTGAGGTGATTGAGAATACTAGGCTGTTCGTCGGGAATATAAGTCCGGATTATCAATTAGTTCCTGTTCACCTTGATTTATCAAAAGACGGAACAAAAACTCGTAGGTATATTCGTGGGAGACGGATTTATCTATTAATGTAGACTTTTCTGTGTGATATCGATTTGTTTATTAAAGTCTTCGACTTTGGGTCGTATCAACTCTTAGTTGTGGGTGAGATCAGCTAAGGGAATCAAGTACATAGCATCCTGCTGGGATCATAGACGTAGGAGCATAACTGTACCTTGAATCAGTGTGAGATTGGTTGGGATTCAACTAAAGTCCAGACCGAAGTTAATTTGGAGTAGGCTAGTGTTTGTAGTGGCTTAATACAGTGTGTGTTCAACCTGGACTAGGTCCCGGGGTTTTTCTGCATTTGCGGTTTCCTCGTTAACAGAATTCTGGTGTCTGTGTTATTTCTATTCCGCATTATATTTGTTTATATAATTAAAATATCACAGGTTGTGCGTTGTTCAATCAATTAGAATATCCGACCTTTTGGTTGTTGATTTAAATTGATTGACACTTGGATATTGGTCTTTGGTACCATCCAAGTTATTTCTCTTTGATAATGACTCGCAGATTTCTATTTGCTTGAGTAAAGATCAAATCGAGAGATTGAGATGTAAACTCTTTGATATACTTTTCTCTAGATTGAGTCTTACTGTCTAGTTGATTCTCTAGAAAGTATATTGGAGTTTGTCCATACAGATTGCTAAGCAAAATATTGGGTGTGGTTGTTAGACCCCCGCTTTTTCAATTGGTATCAGAGCAGGCAAACACGTTCAAGACCTCAAAAGTCTGTGTTTGTGGCGATCTGAGGATGGAAGATATTATCTCTGATAACGCAACATCAGTTCAGAGTCACTCTTGTGAGTCTCAAAGTCCTGAAGCCTCTAAGAAAAACTCTGTCTCTTGTCCCTTGACTGAATCTGCTTTCGACTGGGAAAAATCTCTTGATGAACAGTTGGATGATCTTTCAGATGATAGTGATTCAGAAGAAGGGCAAAGCATTGATGAGGAAGTTGCTCAATATATCAAGTTGTTTGACCGTGCTTTGAAAGAAAAAAGGTCAACAACTTTCTTGAGTAAATACATGGCTCCTCTTTGTCAAGAAAACTGAAAATTGAGAAAACTCTTTAAAGGATATGATGGTGGGTACAAACTCTTAAAATCCATTGTCAAAGATCGTGAAGAAGATGTTCGCACAAAAAGGTCTGAATGTGATAATCTTCTCCGAAATCTCTGTGTGTTGAAAGAAAGACTTGCAGATACTGAAGCAAGATATGACTCTCAACAAAAATGTTTTAGTGACAAAGAACTCAGTCTTCTTGCCAAAGAAAAATCCTTAGAAACTGACCTTGCAGCTACTCTTGATAAAGTAAAATCACTGGAAGATAATCTGAGAAGACTCAATTCTAGCTCTACAAAATTGTCTTCTATGATTGGAGCATGTAAAGAACATCGTGATTGTTTATGGGTGAAAACTATTTCTGTTTGGTTTTGGTAATTTGGGGTGTGTGGATGAGAAATGAATCTAAACCCTAAACAAATGCACTGCACGGGAGTGCTTTTGATTCGAGAGATCAATCTGTGCAATTTTGGCATAAACCAAGAAATGGTCGTGCCAGACTTGCTTCGGTCACAAAGTGAAGGAGATGGGGTTGATCTTAGGGAGGGAAGTGAAGAAGGTGTTGAGATTGTGAAGGTGTTGGCTGTTTATGACTTGTATCAGAATATCGAACTGGCGTTCAATAATGTAAGCAGCTTTGGGTGTTTGAATACGTTGTATCAACACTTTATTTCCGTCTCTTTGGAAATAGGGAGGAGAACCTATTTATACAAGCCATTGAGCCTAACCATCGTCTCTCGTGGGAAGTGGAGGAAGTGGAGTGATGGAGTAGTGGGAATCGTGTTAATGTCTCACGATCAGCCTTTGCCCACTCTTCCCATCATCACTAACCGTCCATGTCTTCCTGACACGTTCTTGTGATGGCGCGTTGCACGATGCGCGCTGTAAACCGCCAGACCAATACCCCAGTAAGTATCCCCAGTTGTGACATGCTTGATGTCTCGATTGTGTGGATGTGGGACCCACAGAAAGTAGCATACGTTGCTAGGTTAAATAACTAAGTTATTTGGGAAATCGATATTTATGAAATATCGTGTGTATTCTATGCATGTAATGCATCGAATACATTCAACATGTATGAAGCATCGCTGTTTTTAAGGCTTAACGGAGTAACCCGCGGATTAGGCGTCTTAAAATAGCACCACGTCCAACCATCTTCGAGTGATCGTTTGGAGGCTGCATGGGGGAGCCATGCTTTGGCCGATCACTCTATGTGGAAGAGCGGCGGACGGTGATCATGGGATGCTTTATTGGTCGTTTAACTCCTAGCCCGGGCCGCCTAACCAAGTTTGGTAGAGTTGGACGGACGAGATGATATATGACGCTCATCTGCTATTGTTGATGGAGTTTTAGGGTTTTGGAGAGGTACGCAAGCATCACTCTTGACTTGGTCGAAACCAAGCATGGGAGGCGTTTTGGCAGGACCGACCGGGCATGCGTTTAGACGGCTTGCCGCTGTACACGTCCGTACCTCACTGTCTCATGAAGGTGTGATCTAAGCCACTCAATTTGACCGGCAAAGTTGAGTGGTTGAGATCGGTTTGCGGCAGAAATCCATTGCCGTAAAGGAATTGGAAACCGCGTGACATGCCTATTTTGGGCGCGCATTTCGAGACGTTCGGCCATGGTTGGCCTAGGCCGATCGGTCATGCGTGTAGATGGGCCCACAGTGATCATGTTGACATGCTTGGGACCTTTTAAGTCTACATCTACACCCTCCATCCAAGCTTGCGAAGATGGACGCTCGTGATCGATTAGCGACACATGTAATATACCGCAAACCCTAATTAGGGTTTTGGATCGGTCATGTGCATGTAACTTTAACCAAACAGTTTTGCATGCTATGCTCCTCCCTTGGGGAGGCCGATCGTGTGGGGCCCACGTAGGGCCGACGGTGAGCATGTGTGCACTTGTTCTACGGTCCCAGGCTTGATCTAAGCCATCCAAACATGCCGGTGAAGTTGGATGGTTGCGATCAATTTAAGACACTAGTGGACTTCCCACGGCTTTTAAAGCATCACGCCAGCCATGTTTTGAGTAAACGTTTATTGCTCCATGGCTTGGTCGTGAGAGAGCCGATCAGGTTTGTGAGAAGTGGGCCCGCCAGAGTGTATAACAACACTTGACCGATCATCCACCAGACGATCTATGCCGTCCAACTAGCCCGGCGAAGTTGGAAGGCCGCGATCTGTTTGAGACAGACATTGGCAGTCTTTGCTCGTACGAGCTTCCTCCAAGCTGCTTCGAACATCCTTCTCCAGGCTGGCGTTTGGTGGATGTTTGGGAGGTATGGCATGTGTTCGACCAACCAGGGCATAAACGGGCCCGCTGGTGATCATTATGGTGATAGCCTGCTCCTGCTGAGGATCGTCTAGGCTGGTTGAATCATGCGGCCAACTTGCGTGGCCGTGATCGTTTCTGAGACTGACACGGACAGTCCAGATTTCCCTTAGGAAATTAAATATGCTCGATCGGGCTAATATAAGCACGTCGATGCAAGACTCTCTCTGACAGAGAGTGATGTAGCCTGTGTGCGTACTTCGTGCATGTCCCAATATTGGCACGGAGATTCATGCTAATCTGCTGAGAGTAAACACTCAGTCGTCATGTCATGTCAATAATGAGAGTTCGGCTGAGAACACAGCACGGAAAATACTAGGCAAATCATGCATTAATTGTTAATGCTAATAAAATTTAGAGAATATTTGGGATTGTTGTTGCACGCACCATTCTGGGTGAATTTTGTGTATTTATTGAATTGCTTCAAATAAAGCGAAGAGGTTTTCTGCACTCTGCCACTTCTTAAACGATCTTTCCCTTTGCAGGGCGACAGCGCCTAAAATACTGGTTTTACAATTTTAGCCCTGAACTAAAATCCACCATCAACAGTGATATATGTGGTCTGGGCTATAAAGGAATAGACGCTCCAAAAACTAGTAAGATCAACTTTGTTAAAGCTATTGATAATTCCTCATGTGAAAAACCGTTCGCAGTCTATAATGTGTCTAAAGACAAGGATTGTTCTCCTTCTAAATCCACTCACATGAAGACAGTTGAGAATAGATACTTTAACTGCTATTACTGGGGAAATAAAGGACATTCTGAGCGGAAATGTCGTTTTCGTTTAAGGAATGGAAAAATTCGCAACATTCTTGCATGGGTGTCTAAAGAAGTTATTAAACGTGTCTCTCAAATTGTTGGTACAAACGTCACTTTAGACAATCAAGAAAGATACTGTGATAAGTTCCTTCTTGATTATGCTACCAATAGTGATAGAAGGAAGAACGGAAATAGAGCAACTAACTTTTCAAATATCTCTGAAAAGAGGAAAAGGCACAGGAGAAAAAGGGAAAAGTTGAGTTCCTTGCCTCACTCTGAAGAAGGTTGTGGTTCCAAGACTCATGCTCCAGATTTCTTACATATTAATAATCGAGTCTCTGAACTTAAAGTCGGCATAAACAGACTCAAACGGGGCATCAAAAAGACATGGAAATCTACTGGCTCATGATGAGTGCCAAATAGTGCATATTTATACACCTTTTATTGGCATTTTACTCATCTTTTGTGCTCAAGAATCGATATTATCCCAGCATTCTCGTGTTTTCTTTGTTTTCAAGAATAAATATTTGTATTAATTAATTTTGTGTTTTTAGGTAATAAATAAAGCTTGAGAATCTGGGAGCCAAAGAGCGAAGAAGTGGAGTCGAGCATCTATGGAGCGAAAGCCAAAGCTTCAAGCAGCAATGCTTGCAACCCAACAAGTAGCAACTCATCTACAAGACATGGGCTTGAGCTAGTCCCGACTCCGCGAGGATCCGAGCCCGTCCACTCCCAAACCGTTAAGATCTCTCTCATCCACATCCTACGGTCGCTGCCCTCACTATACATCATCTCTTGATGCACCCGCACAACACCATATCACAAACAGAACCGCTACCAACCTCGACCGTTCAGATCTCTCCCGCAAGATCCTACGCTCGCTGCGCCTTCCTCATCGAGCTTTGATGTAACCGCTTCACACCACAACACCTATATATTCCAAAAGCCTAACCCTAAACTCATTTCTCTTCTCCCTCACCCGACAGAAAGCTCGCTCTTCACCTCCTCTTCCCCGACCATCTCTCGCAACTCCATCACCACCACCATCTCCTCTCGCCGTTCTTCCCGACACCGCTAGCCACCAAACAGAAGCCATACCATCCTACACCATCACCTCTAGTTTTAGATATCTCTAGCCTAGCCTCTCTCATAACCCAGAGGCTATGTGAGAGATAAATAAAACTAGGGTTTCGTCTCACAGTTGGAGAAGACAGAGCAAACATCAATCAGAGACGGATTGACAGAGCCGACAAACGATTCAGAGGCCATTAAAGATTGGGTTTGAGTTATTTTTTTGATTTACTTCGATTTTTGTGAATTAGGGTTTGGTGTTTCCCTTGCATGTATAAATAGAAGTGTTATGTGTGTGTTAGGGTTTACGCCTGGATTAGCCAGTGCTGTCACTTAGTTTCAATTTGTAGTTTTAGTTCTTTGTAATGTTTTAATTTCAATTTCCAGGGTGTTGATGAAACCCCGATTTCTATGTCAAGCATATCTAAATTAAGTTTTATTCTTCATGTAATATTGTATGAATGATTAGTAGTTAACCGATAATGCTAACAAGCCTGTGATGAGCTGTACTGTAAGAAGACAGCTCATACTAGGGGATTGGTAGTAAAAATCAGTTAACAAACATCTAGTTTTGAGCTTTCATGGAAAGCTCAAGAATATAACCTCAATTAGGTTGCCTGAACATGGGATTAGTGGTGGATTCACCCCCCGGTGCTCCACTTTTGTCTTTGTTTATTCCTTAGCTTAGGATCATTTCATTGTCACTACATTTCAGCCGTTTCGGCACAAAAACATCTATGTTACAACCCTTTTGTTATTCTGTCACTTAGAATTCAGTTGAAGAAGAAGCCCTAGATCATATAAGAAGCACCCCTCGTCTCTGTGGATCGACTCGCACCTGCCCTGTGCTGCAAACCAGACACCGTGCACTTGCGGTATAAATTGTAGGCTAAAAATAACCCCATTCTCAGGCCTACCAAGTTTTTGGCGCCGCTGCCGGGGACTTGGCGCGTGCCCTTTTGATTTTCGGCTAGACTTAACTGTTTCATTCTCATCTCTGTATATATTCTTTTGCATTCTTTGCTTGTCTTCTTATTTTAGTATAACTTAGTTTAAGTTTTTAACTTGCATTTGTAACTTAGCATTGTAAGTTTATTTGTCTGCATTTCTCCCCCGTACACTTTCATTTTGTATTCCCTGTATTTGCATAAGCATGATAACTTAGCTGTTTTTCTTTCATTTTCATCTCGGTTCATCTCAAGTCATCTCGTTCTTGTAGCTTCTTGTTTTCTTGCATCTCGAGTTCATTAGGGCATATTTCATTACCTTTGGTGTATCCTCATTGCATCTTTAGTGTAACTTGTAAATAGCCTTGCACTTATAATCATCATAACTAGTCTTTGTCACCTTATCCCAATCTGTCCAAGTTATTCTCGGGTACCTTTAAGTCGCTGAGCGGTGCCCAAGAAAGAAAAGGTGCTTGCTGTGCTTGCCAAGCCAACCCAAGGCAGACACAGTGCTGCAGACTTGCGATACTTGCTCTGCTTGCTGTGAGGCTGTGCTACTCACTACCCTGTGAGTAAGGTGCAAGTGGCAAGGCTGAGCCTAGACCAAGGAGAAACTCAAGACTCGAGGCACTTGCTTAGCTTGCTGTGCTGTTGCCCTGGCACATTTGCGCATGAGCTGTGAATGAGGTAGGCCTACCCACTTGCTTGATAACCTTGTTCCCTTGCTAGGTGATTAACCCCTGAGCATAACCTGTGAGCACCAAGATCATTTGACCTTGCATAACTACCGGCCCCGTACATTCACCGGCCCGTACATTTTTGTGTGTTGTCTTGTCAAATTGTGCCGTGCCTTGTTTAATATTTGCAACCCCGTGCATAACCTGGCTTGCTACAACTAGCTCGTGCACTGTAACCTTGCCAAGCCCCGAGCTTAGCTGCAAGCCTCGTAGCTGCAGTTTGAGCTTAGCTTTGTATTACTGTTGATAATTGCATTAAGGCTTCTTGAGAACTAGTGCCTGAGTTTATATGTTAGCCAAACTTTTGATAAATCTGTTAAAGCCCTGAGTTGCATACTGCATGGTAGTCTGATTGCTCAACCTTGCTCAACCTTTCTTGCCCTGTACCCTGTGCCTAATAATCCAGCCACCTTGCTAGCCCCTGAAGCTGCAAGTGTTGGGTCATAACTTGGAAGCCAAATTTGCTGAGCACCGCCCTGTCACACCCCATCAACCCCGTGGCCTTTGTGAATTGGTTTTAAACCTTGTGTGAACTAGAGGTAGCAAACCTTGTTGCCATCACCCTGTGGGTGCTTTCTTTGTGAGCTTGAGCAGCATCCCATACAACCTGAGCATAAGCTTTTGAGCCAAGCCTGTGCTGTGCTGTGACACAAACTGGTCTGCTTAAGGAAACCCAATTGTGGGCTTGACATTCCACTAAAATTCTCACCCACAACTGAAATAATTTATTCAGCTAAACCCAATCTTTGGTCAGTCATAAACCCGGGCCGTTAAGAGAAAATCCACTGGGCTGAGCCCAACTCAACCTAATCTGGGCTGACTGACCACACCAGTTGGGCTCATTGAACCCAACCTGGGCTAGCCTTCCCACATATATTGGGCTGTGCACTTGAGTTTATAACTGAACCCACTTTACCACTGGGCTGCGCAAAAGACCAAACCACATCAGCTGGGCTGAACAAACCATTGACAAAAAACCCACATAAGCCTGAACTAGTGGGCTGCGCACAAGCAGAAGCCCAACTGCTGGGCTAAGCTTTCTCACTGGGCTGCACAAGCAACCTGGGCTGCTAATCCAATCTGAGTGGCTGGGCTCTGCACGTTAAATGAAGCCCAACTACTGAGCTATACATTTTTCAACCTAAACTAGGGCTCATGCGTTTTCAAAAATCCTGGGTTTCAAACAACAAATCCCAACAAACCAAATCTCACAAAAACCAAATTGAGCCCACAACAACTTGGGCTTCCCACATAAACCAAACTTTCCCACACAAACCAAATGAAACCCAACAAACCAAAAACCCAATAAACCAAACTTAGTCCACTTCACTGGGCTTTGAGTTCAATTTGAGAGCTAGACCATGTCAGGATTTTGGTCTGCATCTGGGGATGGAAACAAATCCCTTAGAGAGCGTGCTTACGGGCACGCTTCACAGGATGAACCCCCCACATACCATAGTGATTTTAGAGAATTTTATGCGCCTTCTCAGGGCCCTGACCTCACATACCCTAATCACTATGAGCACATGTATCATCCACCACAGGTTGAGAATGAACACTCTCCTCATACCCAGTCATCACTTCTCGATCAATTAGAAGCTCGACTATCTGCTTTAGATAGGCAATCTGCTTTAGATAGGCAATCTGCTTTAGAAAGGCAATCTGTCGAATCTAGTTTTTCTAGGCAATATGAAACGCATGCTTGCACCTTATGTGGTGGCTTAGACCACCCTGCGAGTCTTGTGATATTTTGCATGCTTTTAGACAATCTAGGGAAAACCATGATAATCCAATGTACGAAGTATCTAGAAGTGACTATTGGGACCATAATCAACCTACACACATGCATCATTCACCACAATGGGGAGATGAACAATTTTATACTCCCCAACTCCTAGTTTGCAATCAATAATGGATACACTCATGGAGCAAAATGCTAGGCTTGAAATGAATGCAATGCATGACCATCCATATAGCAACATGTCTGAATTTCCCTTCTCTAGTGAACCTCATGCACAACCATACAATGAATATCCATATGAGGAATGCATACCCATTAGTGAAAACTCTCCTTTCATTGAACAACATAATGAAACTCTAGAATTGAATCAAAACCTGAGCAAAAGTTTGAGAGTTTAGAACTCAAATTGAGTCAAATTCTTGATGCACTAAATGAGGAAAGGGAGGAATTTCAAGGTGAAATGAATGTTAGGGAAATGCAATCGTGCTATGATGATGATGATGATGAATATGAAGAGCATGTGTATTTTGAAAATGTAGTAAAATCTTTAGGTTCGAGACGTTAGGCGTCTCTTCCGTGAACCCCTATGAATGATGCTTCTTCTTATATTCATGCATGTGATGTTGATGTAGAACCTGTGGAATTGTCCTGTGAAAATGAGCATGCTTTACCACCTGTTTGTGACCTAGGAATAGCTGAATTGTCGGTGACACGGATGATTCAATGCATGTGCCTAACTCCATGCCTAGGCTACAACATGATATCTCTCCGGTTATGTTATACATGAAAATGGTGACGAGTATGACCTGGAGATTGATGAACTGTTTTATGCAGGTGAACATGATTTACCCTCTTCTGACTTTAGGAAAGTGTGTGACGGTGCAAATGATTTTAAAAATGAAAACAACTTAGATGTACCTAACCTCTCTCCTGAGTCACAAATTGAAACTCCTCCACCAAACCTAGGTGTTGTTTGTTACAAAATTGCAAAACCAACTTTTCTGAAAATGCCTAACTTAGGCCTAGAGCTTTGTGCTTCCCAAGTCCTCTTGGACTATTTTGCATCAAAGTATAACACTCTCAAGGAGCCACAGTTGGAATATGTATGTCTGCCTGTAATTAGCAAAACTCATTTTGAGTTAGACCTTTTGCATGATGTACCTTTAAAATTGCAAGATTTTGTTCTCACAAACACACCCGTTCACAAGTTTAGGTTTGGGGGAAACTCATTCCCATTTGCAGTCTTACGTGCACTCTCATGTTATATTTGTGTAAGGCTGTTAATGTGTGTACATATCGTCTATTGGGTTGATCCTCAACTCTTTAGACTGTTGGTTTATGGTGCATTTTCATTGTATATATCCAGTAGGACTTGTTAAATTTTCTTTTCTTGATTCGGTTGAGTCTTCTTGTGCATTTTTTTTATGCTAATCCGATATGATCTCCACTGAGAATATTGGATTCTAGCCTTGACGAATGAAGCTCAACCTTGCTCCCGCCGACATACCGTAATCTCTTTCCTTTTATCTTTTCAAAGATAGTTCTCATGGTATGTGATCTGTTTAATTTTTCCTATCTGTTGACACATTGAGGACAATGTTTGATTTAGGTTTGGGGGTGTAATTTGCATTTAGAGTTTTTAGTCTTTTATTTCACCTTTTATTTAAAAACAAAAAAAAAAAAAAAAAAAAAAAAAAAAAAAAAAATCATAACTCTTTTTGTAAAAACCTCCAACTTTAGAGATTTTAGAGTCACTAGCATGCTTTTAGCTATGTTTACATAGAGAATCAATCGAAATAACGTAAATTGGAAGTACCGGAAAAAACGCAATCGGGTTTCTTAGTTGATTAGAGCGTTAAAGTTGGATTTAACCATACCTGGGAGGGCGAATTAGGTCTTGTTTAGATATTCGGTAGTAGAATTGTGATCAACCATAGTGGAGACTACCCATTTTACATCAAGCGAGGTACCGACCTTCACTCTTTGTGACTTTCTAGAAAAGCTTTTAGAGTGTGTGTCACCGTACGTCAATTAGGGTAGGAATGGTGAGCTACCCAACTTCGCACCACTTTCAAAGACTACTTTTGATCTCTTGAGTGCTAATTCCGTCAATCATGAGGGTGACGTCTAAAGATGAAAACTCCTTCTAAATACCGATTTGTAGTTAGCATCACTCTCTCTCAATCAGCAAGACCCATAGAAACACATCATCGTCAGCAAGCGGAGCAACATCAGAATATTTGAAGAAAAGTTGATATAGTCCAAGGTTATGTACAACAAAGAAAAATAGGATGAGAATTAATAAAATTTATAAAATCAAGACAATACAAGTTGTGGAAAAATTGAGTGATATAGTCCTTCACCCATGGAGTTAGTTGTTTCATTGTTTTTATTTTCTTTTCATGTAAAGTAAATTATAAAGTAAAAAAAAAAAAAAAAAAAAAAAAAAAAAAAAAATATTGTAGTTCATTTTTATTTTTTATATACCACCATGGTAATGAAGAGTTCAACAAGAAAAATCCAAACAACAAGGAAATTGAGTATAAAAGTTAAAAATTGTCAAGTTTTGTGAAGTTTAGAAGTTCGTCATCAACAAATTGAAGACCGAAGACCGAAGATTGAAGACGTTTCTATGGTTCTTATGAGAGAGTGATATTAATTGCCGATCGGGTGAGAAGTGAGTGAGTACTCCCACCCCTTGCTAATGGTTGATTTCCTTTCTTAGAGATCATCAGAAAAAGATTCTTTTTGTCCACACTTTTGTGGAGTCTCAGTGATTTTATTTCGGAAGGTTATCCTTCTTACCTACAACGTGTGCAGAGATTTCTCTCTTTATTCCTGCCTCGCACACATGAGAGACTAAAAAGCGATCTTTTTGAGTGCAATTATCATAAAACCCTAATGGTGAGGCGAAGTCGAGGCTTATGATCACAATCGAATCCGAATTCTTTCATATGGTATGGTTACTTCTCGCTCAAAGACTTAAGGATGAGAATGCGTTCTTCGATAGTTCTAACTTGTTACTAGCATGCAGAAACTCTATGTCCTCATAGCTTCTTGGAGGCTTGAGACTTTTTTACACTCTGAAGTTGGAGAAGGTTTTGTGGGTACACCTCTTGTAAACCCTCACGAGACTACAACTCGTCCACTAGGGACACCTAGGGGTTTAAAGGCTTAGTGCATACGCTAAATGCATTCGAGAGACCTGCGACAGGGGTATAGTTAGGATTTCTTCATTTCTGTTTCACTTGAGGACAAGTAAAATTCAGGTTTGGGGGTATTTGATGAGTGCCAAATAGTGCATATTTATACACCTTTTTATTGGCATTTTACTCATCTTTTGTGCTCAAGAATCAGATATTATCCCAGATTCTGTGTTTTCTTTGTTTTCAAGAATAAATATTTGTATTAATTAATTTTGTGTTTTTAGGTAATAAATAAAGCTTGGAGAATCTGGGGAGCCAAAGAGCGAAGAAGTGGAGTCGAGCATCTATGGAGCAGAAAGCCAAAGCCCGCGCGCAACAGTTGCAACCCAACAAGTAGCAACTCATCTACAAGACATGGGCTTGAGCTAGTCCCGACCCGCGACCCGGATCCGAGCCCGTCCACTCCAAACCGTTAAGATCTCTCTCATCCACATCCTACGGTCGCTGCCCTCACTATACATCATCTCTTGATGCACTCGCACAACACCATATCACAACAGAACCGGCTACCAACCTCGACCGTTCAGATCTCTCCCGCAAGATCCTACGCTCGCTGCGCCTTCCTCATCGAGCTTTGATGTAACCGCTTCACACCACAACACCTATATATTCCAAAAGCCTAACCCTAAACTCATTTCTCTTCTCCCTCACCCGACAGAGCTCGCTCTTCACCTCCTCTTCCCCGACCATCTCTCGCAACTCCATCACCACCACCATCTCCTCTCGCCGTTCTTCCCGACACCGCTAGCCACCAGCAGGCCATACCATCCTACACCATCACCTCTAGTTTTAGATATCTCTAGCCTAGCTCTCTCATAACCCTAGAGGCTATGTGAGAGATAAATAAAACTAGGGTTTCGTTCTGATTGGAGAAGACAGAGCAAACATCAATCGAGAGACGGATTGTGAGAGCCGACAAACGATTCAGAGGCCATTAAAGATTGGGTTTGAGTTATTTTTGATTTATTTCGATTTTTGTGAATTAGGGTTTGGTGTTTCCCTTGCATGTATAAATAGAAGTGTTATGTGTGTGTTAGGGTTTACGCCTGGATTAGCCAGAGCTGTCACTTAGTTTCATTTTGTAGTTTTATTTCTTGCAATGTTTTAATTTAATTATCAGGGTGTTGATGAAGCCCCTGATTTCTATGTCAAGCATATCTAAATTAAGTTTTATTCTTCTGTGTAATATTGTATGAATGATTAGTAGTTAACTGATAATGCTAACAAGCTTTGTGATGAGCTTGTCTTGTAAGAAGACAAATTTCATACTAGGGATTGGTAGTAAAATCGATTAACAAACATCTAGTTTTGAGCTTTCATGGAAAGCTCAAGAATATAACCTCAATTAGGTTGCTCGAACATGGGATTAGTGGTGGATTCACCACCCTGGTGCTCCACTTTTGTCACTGTTTATTCCTTAGCTTAGGATCATTTCATTGTCACTACATTTCAGCCGTTTCGGCACAAAAACATCTATGTTACAACCCTTTTGTTATTCTGTCACTTAGAATTCAGTTGAAGAAGAAGCCCTAGATCATATAAGAAGCACCCCTCGTCTCTGTGGATCGACTCGCACCTGCCCTGTGCTGCAAACCAGACACCGTGCACTTGCGGTATAAATTGTAGGCCAAAATAACCCCATTCTCAGGCCTACCAAGTTTTTGGCGCCGCTGCCGGGGACTTGGCGCGTGCCCTGTGATTTTCGGCTAGACTTAACTGTTTCATTCTCATCTCTGTATATATTCTTTTGCATTCTTTGCTTGTCTTCTTGTTTTAGTATAACTTAGTTTAAGTTTTTAACTTGCATTTGTAACTTAGCATTGTAAGTTTATTTGTCTCGCATTTCTCCCCGTACACTTTCATTTTGTATTCCTCGTATTTGCATAAGCATGATAACTTAGCCATTTTCTTTCATTTTCATCTCGGTTCATCTCAAGTCATCTCGATTCTTGTAGCTTCTTGTTTTCTTGCATCTCGTTCATTAGGGCATATTTCATTACCTTTGGTGTATCCTCATTGCATCTTTAGTGTAACTTGTAAATAGCCTTGCACTTATAATCATCATAACTAGTGTCACCTTATCCCAGTCTGTCCAAGTTATTCTCAGGTACCTTTAAGCTGTTGAGCAGGCCCAAGAAAGAAAAGGTGCTTCTTGTGCTTGCTAAGCCAACCCAAAAGGCATTACATTACGTCTCACAGACTTGCGATACTTGCTCGCTTGCCGGTGAGGTCCGTGCTACTCACTACCCCGTGAGTAAGGTGCAAGTGGCAAGGCCGAGCCTAGACCAAGGAGAAACTCAAGACTCGAGGCACTTGCTTAGCTTGCTTTGTCTGTTGCCCGGCACATTTGCGCATGAGTTTGTGAATGAGGTAGGCCTACCCACTTGCTTGATAACCTTGTTCCCTTGCTAGGTGATTAACCCCGAGCATAACTCGTGAGCACCAAGATCAACCGACCTTGCATAACCACCGGCCCGTACATTCACCGGCCCGTACATTTTTGTGTGTTGGCCGCAAATTGTGCTGCGTGCCTTGTTTAATATTTGCAACCCCGTGCATAACCCGGCTTGCTACAACTAGCCCGTGCACTGTGTAACCTTGCCAAGCCCCCGAGCTTAGCCGCAAGCCCCCGTAGCCGCAGTTTGAGCTTAGCCTCGTATTACTCGCCGATAATTGCATTAAGGCTTGCTGAGAACTAGTGCCTGAGTTTATATGTTAGCCAAACTTTTGATAAATCTGTTAAAGCCCTGAGTTGCATAATGCATGGTAGTCTGATTGCTCAACCTTGCTCAACCTTTCTTGCCCTGTACCCTGTGCCTAATAATCCAGCCACCTTGCTAGCCCCTGAAGCTGCAAGTGTTGGGTCATAACTTGGAAGCCAAATTTGCCGAGCATCCGCCCCCACCACCTGTCAACCCCGTGGCCTTTGTGAATTGGTTTTAAACCTTGTGTGAACTAGAGGTAGCAAACCTTGTTGCCATCACCCCGTGGGTGCTTTCTTTGTGAGCTTGAGCAAGATCCCATACAACCTGAGCATAAGCTTTTGAGCCAAGCCTGTGCTGTGCTGTGACACAAACTGGTCTGCTTAAGGAAACCCAATTGTGGGCTTGACATTCCACTAAAATTCTCAGCCCACAAATCTGAAATTTATTTCAGCCTAAACCCAACTGCCGCTTGTCATCATAAACCCGGGCTTCTTAAGAGAAAATCCAATTCTGGGCTGAGCCCAACTCAACCTAATCTGGGCTGACTGACCACACCAGTTGGGCTCATTGAACCCAACCTGGGCTAGCCTTCCCACATATATTGGGCTGTGCACTTGAGTTTATAACTGAACCCACTTTACCACTGGGCTGCGCAAAAGACCAAACCACTTCAGCTGGGCTGAACAAACCATTGACAAAAACCCACATAAGTTCTAACTAGTGGGTCACAGATAAGCCCAACTCCAACCGGGCTAAGCTTTCTCACCGGGCTGCACAAGCAACCCGGGCCGCTAATCCAACCCGGTGGTGGGCTCGCACGTTAAATGAAGCCCAACTACCGAGCTATACATTTTTCAACCTAAACTAAAATGCGGTTTTCAAAAATCCCGGGTTTCAAACAACAAATCCCAACAAACCAAATCTCACAAAAACTAAAATTGAGCCCACAACAACTTGGGCTTCCCACATAAACCAAACTTTCCCACACAAACCAAATGAAACCCAACAAACCAAAAACCCAATAAACCAAACTTAGTCCACTTCTTTGGGCTTTGAGTTCAATTTGAGAGCTAGACCATGTCGATTTTGGTCCGCATCCGGGGATGGAAACAAATCCCTTAGAGAGCGTGCTTACAGAGCACGCTTCACAGATGAACCCCACATACCATAGTGATTTTAGAGAATTTTATGCGCCTTCTCGGTGGCCCCGACTCACATACCCTAATCACTATGAGCACATGTATCATCCACCACAAAGTTGAGAATGAACACTCTCCTCATACCCAGTCATCACTTCGATCAATTAGAAGCTCGACTATCTCGCTTTAGATAGGCAATCGCTTTAGATAGGCAATCCGCTTTAGAAAGGCAATCTGTCGAATCTAGTTTTTCTAGGCAATATGAAACGCATGCTTGCACCTTATGTGGTGGCTTAGACCACCCCGCCGAGTCTTTGTGATATTTTGCATGCTTTTAGACAATCTAGGGAAAACCATGATAATCCAATGTACGAAGTATCTAGAAGTGACTATTGGGACCATAATCAACCTACACACATGCATCATTCACCACAATGGGGAGATGAACAATTTTATACTCCCCAACTCCTAGTTTGCAATCAATAATGGATACACTCATGGAGCAAAATGCTAGGCTTGAAATGAATGCAATGCATGACCATCCATATAGCAACATGTCTGAATTTCCCTTCTCTAGTGAACCTCATGCACAACCATACAATGAATATCCATATGAGGAATGCATACCCATTAGTGAAAACTCTCCCTTTCATTGAACAACATAATGAAACTCTAGAATTGAATCAAAACCTTGAGCAAAAGTTTGAGAGTTTAGAACTCAAATTGAGTCAAATTCTTGATGCACTAAATGAGGAAAGGGAGGAATTTCAAGGTGAAATGAATGTTAGGGAAATGCAATCGTGCTATGATGATGATGATGATGAATATGAAGAGCATGTGTATTTTGAAAATGTAGTAAAATCTTTAGGTTCGAGAGACGTTAGGCGTCTCTTCTCGTGAACCCTATGAATGATGCTTCTTCTTATATTCATGCATGTGATGTTGATGTAGAACTGTGGAATTGTCTGTGAAAATGAGCATGCTTTACCACCTGTTTGTGACCTAGGAATAGTCGAATTGTCTCGTGACACGGATGATTCAATGCATGTGCCTAACTCCATGCCTAGGCTACAACATGATATCTCTCCTGGTTATGTTATACATGAAAATGGTGACGAGTATGACACTGGAGATTGATGAACATTTTATGCGTGGTGAACATGATTTACCCTCTTCGACTTTAGGAAAGTGTGTGACGGTGCAAATGATTTTAAAAATGAAAACAACTTAGATGTACCTAACCTCTCTCCCGAGTCACAAATTGAAACTCCTCCACCAAACCTAGGTGTTGTTTGTTACAAAATTGCAAAACCAACTTTTCCGAAAATGCCTAACTTAGGCCTAGAGCTTTGTGCTTCCCAAGTCCTCTTGGACTATTTTGCATCAAAGTATAACACTCTCAAGGAGCCACAGTTGGAATATGTATGTCTGCCTGTAATTAGCAAAACTCATTTTGAGTTAGACCTTTTGCATGATGTACTTTTAAAATTGCAAGATTTTGTTCTCACAAACACACCCGTTCACAAATTTAGGTTTGGGGGAAACTCCTTCACATCTGCAGTCTTACTTGCACTCTCTTATTATATTTGTGTAAGGCTGTTAATGTGTGTACATATCGTCTATTGGGTTGATCCTCAACTCTTTAGATTGTTAGTTTATGGTGAATTTTCATTGTATATATCCAGTAGGACGTGTTAAATTTTCTTTTCTTGATTCGGTTGAGTCTTCTTGCACATATATTATGCTAATCCGATATGATCTCCGTTGAGAATATTGGATTCTAGCCTTGACGAATGAAGCTCAACCTTGCTTCCGCCGACATTTCCGGTAATCTCTTCCCCTTTTCTCTTTTCAAAGATAGTTCTCATGGTATGTGATTTGTTTAAATTTTTCCTATCTCTGACACATTGAGGACAATGTTTGATTTAGGTTTGGGGGTGCATTTGCATTTAGAGTTTTTAGTCTTTTTAATCTTTTATTTTCATTGAAAAAAAAAAAAAAAAAAAAAAAAAAAAAAAAAAAATTCAAAAATTCAAAAATTAAAAAACTTTTTGCAAATAAAAACCTCCAACTTTTAGAGATTTTAGGGTCACTAGCATGCTTTTAGCTATGTTTACATAGAGAATCGATCGAAATAATGAGAACTTGGAAGTACTGGGAGAACGCAATCGGGTTCCTTAGTTGATTAGAGCGTTAAAGTTGGATTTAACCATACCGGAGGGCGAATTAGGTGCTGTTTAGATATTCGGTAGTAGAATTGTGATCACCCATAGTGGAGACTACCCATTTTACATCAAGCGAGGTACCGACCTTCACTCTTTGTGACTTTCTAGAAAAGCTTTTAGAGTGTGTGTCACCGTACGTCAATTCCGGGTAGGAATGGTGAGCTACCCAACTTCGCACCACTTTCAGCACTACTTTTGATCTCTTGAGTGCTAATTCCGTCAATCATGAGGGTGACGTCTAAAGATGAAAACTCCTTCTAAATATCGATTTGTAGTTAGCATCTCTCTCTCTCTCAATCAGCAAGACCCATAGAAACACATCATCGTCAGCAACCGGAGCAGAATCAGAATATTGAAAGAAAAATTGATATAGTCCAAGGTTTACGTGCAACAAAGAAAAGAAAAGAAAATAGGATGAGAATTAATGAAGTTTGTGAAAAATTGAGTTTTATCGTTTTATTGTAACTTAGATATAAAAAAAAAAAAAAAAAAAAAAAATTATTATTATTAAGTTTTTGTGAAGTTCAAAAAGAAGTTAGAAAAGTCTTCAATAGTCAAGACCGAAGACCAAGATTGAAGACGTTTCTATGGTTCTTATGAGAGATTGATGTTAATTGCCGATCGGGTGAGAAGTGAGTGAGTACTCCCACCCTTACTAATGGTTGATTTCCTTCCTTAGAGATCATCAGAAAAAGATTCTTTTTGTCCACACATCTGTGGAGTCTCCAGATTTTATTTCGGAAGGTTATCCTTCTTACCTACAACGTGTGCGGGATTTCTCTCTTTACTCCCGCCCGCACACATGAGACTAAAAAGCGATCTTTTTTGAGTGCAATTATCATAAAACCCTAATGGTGAGGCAGGTTGAGACTTATGATCACAATCGAATCCGAATTCTTTCATATGGTATGGTTACTTCGCTCAAGACTTAAGGATGAGAATGCGTTCTTCGATAGTTCTAACTTCATTACTAGCATGCGAAACTCTATGTCCTCATAGCTTCTTGGAGGCTTGGGACTCTTTTACACTCCGAAGTTGGAGAAGGTTTTGTGGGTACACCTCTTGTAAACCCTCACGAGACTACAACTCGTCCACTAGGGACACCTAGGGGTTTAAAGGCTTAGTGCATATGCTAAATGCATTCGAGAGACTGCATGACAGGGGTATAGTTAGGATCTCTTAATTTCTCGTTTCACTTGAGGACAAGTAAAATTCGTGTTTGGGGGTATTTGATGAGTGCCAAATAAGTGCATATTTATACACCTTTTATTGGCATTTTACTCATCTTTTGTGCTCAAGAATCGATATTATCCTGCATTCTCGTGTTTTCTTTGTTTTCAAGAATAAATATTTGTTTTAATTAATTTTGTGTTTTTAGGTAATAAATAAAGCTCGGAGAAACCGAGGAGCCAAAGAGCGAAGAATTGAGTCAAACATCTATGGAGCAGATAGCCAAAGCTCCGCGCGCAACAGCTTGCAACCCAACAAGTAGCAACTCATCTCAAGACATGGGCTTGAGCTAGATCCAACCAGGCGACCCGGATCCGTGCACTCCAAGCCGTCGAGATTTCGATCTTCTACATCCAACGGTCGCTGCCCTCACTATACATCATCTCTTGATGCTCCGTGCAACACCGCATCACATCAAAGCCGCTCACCTTTCTCGGCCGTTGAGATTTCTCCACTTGATCTAACGCCGCTTCAACCTCTACATCAACTGGCCGATGCACTCGGCTCAACACCGAATGACCCTAACCCTATACACCCTAATCGACTATCTCATTCTTCTCTTTCCTCTTCTCTTCCATCTCCATCGAGCGCAGCTCGCTCTTCCACGTAAAACCCCTCCCGCCCGACCATGGCAGAGCGCCACCACCTCCGTCCTTTCTTCCACAGCAATTATCACCACCGCTTCCGCCACTTCTCCTCGATTAACTCTTTCATAGCTTCTCCTCACCTTAGAAGCTAGGTCGAGCTAATTAGGGTTAGGGTTTTCTCGAGCAACCCGCATGATTGATTGAGGCGATTGGACATGGGAGACCAAGGAGAACAAATGTTTCGCAGTATGGGTTCAAATTAGTTTGCTTTTATTTTATGTTTTGTTTTCGATTTTTTGAATTATTAGGGTTTGTTGTTTTAGGGTTTTATTCTTCTTTGGCATGTATAAATAGAGGAGGATGAATTGTGTTGTGGGTTACTACTGGATTAGCCGTAGAAATTTGTCAATTAGTTTTAATTTGTGTCTTGTTATGTTTTAATTTCATTTCCAGGTGTGTTGAAACCCCGCTCATATGCTAAGATAACTCCTGTTTTGTATTGTTCTTGAAGCTTCATGGTTTAATTGAATTCTTTGGTTGAGTATATGATTTTGTGATGGAGTGTACTTGTAAGAAGACACTCCATACTAGGGGGAGTGTGTGAGATTAGCAAAACAAAGATTATGGTGCTCTTCCCTGGAAAGAGCCAAGACCATAATTAGACTAGGAATTGCCTTAGCTTAATATCAGGTGGTGGATGCACCACCCTGGTCACTTTCCATATTTTGATACAACCTTAGCTCAGTTCATTGTCACTACATTTCAGCCGTTTCGGCACAAAAACATCTATGTTACAACCCTTTTGTTACTCATACTCACTTGAAACTCGCTAAGTAGCAAGCCTTAGATCACTTAAGCACATCCTTGTCTCGTGGATCGACCCGCACTTGCTCGGCCCTACATCACGACACCGTGCACTTCATGTGTATTTCTAGTTCCTCTCTTGATAAACCTCCTTCAACCGAAGTTGCGTGATTTTCTCTAAATCCCCTTGAAGGAGAGAAAGAAGAAGTCAATAATGATGAGCAAAATGCTCATCTTAATAAGCCATGACTGCTCAATGGAGCATCCTCTTACATATTAAGAAGGATGATCATAATTCTCAAGAAGTCCGTCTTGAGAATGTTTGTGGGTGTACGAATTTTTCTTATAGTTGAAGATCTTAAATCTGAGACTTGCTTTTTTTTTTTTTTTTGGGGGGAACTTCCTTGTTTATCTAATGGCTCTTCTTGGAACAAAAGTAGTTCATCCTTTGCTTTCCTTTGCCTTTCCATTCTGCTTGGGAACAAACGTTTGGTGACCACGAGTGCACGTACGCCTGACCCACACTGGACGCCTCACTCCTAGGGTTTTTGGAACATCTCGTATATAGATATACATGTGTCATATGGTGATACATTGTTCCATAAGGTCAAAAGATTCGTTTATGAGCACAATGGATGGAAGCAACAAAGTTGATGAAGTCAAGGAGGGCAAGACTATCGAGTTTCGAAAAACCCTCTGTTTTCATAACATGTCATCATGCTATTGATCATGAAAAGAAACCACCAGTTCAGATGTCATCACGACTAGTAGGAAATCTTCTTCGAGATTTTGAGATCATATGGGAGCAGCTCGGAATTGCAATAAGGAATCTTGATTTTCTGAAAACGATCCAAGAAAGCAACTTATGAGCTCGCCCATGTTCGATCTCTAGTTCTCGATCTGGGTTTAGTGTTTTTCGAATTATGTTCTCTTAGAGATAGTATGACTAGTAAATCTTCTATTTATCGCGTTTTGTTTAGAAGAATAACTAGAGTTTGGAATAGCCATTATTGTGATTACACATAGCTATGTCCAATGTTTTCATCTTCATGTTTTTAGATTTATTAGTTTAAACTCTAAATTTGTTTGGAAGATGATTTTTGCAGTATTAATCTTTATGGTTTTATATATTGCAATTGTTATGGGATATGTGTGTTTGCGTCCGTGAACTATGATTGTCCCATATCTTGTCAAAAGTAAAGTCTTTCATAAGTCGATATTCATATGTTGATAAAGGAATGAATGGACTTTTGACAAATACAAAAGTTAAGCCTATATTGTCAATTATTGACGCAAGATAGGTTAAAATATTTTGTTTTCAAGGATTATGTCTATTGTTTGTCATTGTGCAAATGGTGATGGGAAATAGAATGAATCCTTGTGTATTCCGCAATAATTGATCTTCCCTGATCCATATTTTATGTATTACTGTGAGGCTCTGTAATGTGTCTTATGTTGAGCACTAAACAACCAAGTTGATTATTTTATGATTAGCTTTATTGTTGTTCCGTAAGATACTTTATGTCGAGCATTTTTGAACTAAATTAATCATCTTGTTTGGTTATTTAGTTATAACTCCATAAGTTTTCTTATGTTTGAGCGTTTCTGACTAGGTTGATTATTTTCATGATTAACTTAGTCATTGCTCCATAGATTCTCTTATGTCGAGTATGACCAGTTAAATTGATTACTTTTGTGATTAGTTTGGTTGTGTATTTCGATTAGATTAATTATGGGTTCTGTTGTGATTAATCTAATTGAGTTTTTTATAAGTCTCCATAAGTTCACTTGTGTTGAGCATTATCGATTAAATTAATCATGAAATTCTTATGGTTAAATTAATTGAGTATTTTGGATTCAAATTCATACTTGTATGTGATTTGTTATGTCCAAGAAAATCCTTCTTTTGTTTCGAAATTAAGGTCGCTCTTGTTGTTCTTTTGGGAATGACATATTATGGGGGAGAGTTCTTTTTGAACTTGTGCTTAATTGCCAAATCTTTGTGGGGAGTGCGGCTGTGGAATATTATAAGGGGTTGTTTGTATCTTTAAACTCCTTGATGAATGCATTTAGCTTCAATTTTGTATGATTGCATCTAAATAAGATGATATGTGTTTCTTTCTTTTGGTCATGAAATGTCTCTTTCGTAAATTTCATTAGGATCCCGTTCTTGTACCTTTGCCAATTTTATTGACAAAAAGGGGGAGAATTAATATGTAGTTCACACTACAAATACATATGGTTTTCGGATCATTATGTAAGGGGGAGTGGTTTCCATGTGAGATGGAGTATTAACAAAGGGGGAGTGATACATATCACCATAGTATTGTTGTTGAAGTTGTGATACAATTGGAGTTTGACGCTGTGTAATGATACTATGACACTGTATAACAAGGATTGAGAACTCTTGTTTTCTTGTTGTTATAGCTACGGATTTTCAACAACGATAATGCTAAACTTACAGCCTTTGGGATCATTGGAGTACTTGGAAGTGACGAAGATTTGAGTAATGTTGAAGATTAGACATGTGGAATAGGAGCTACAAAAGTGAATTTATTTATTTTTTGTATTCCATATGTATTAATAGTTTTGTCACTAAAATTGACAAAGGGGAGATTGTTAGCATTGCTTCGAACTCGCATGCGTTGCTATCTCAAGCATGTTTGTCAATGTTAGTGATCAAAACTATAAGTCTTGATTTCTAGCCTATTTTAGCTAAAGGTCTCGGACTAGGATAGAAAGTGTAGTTGAGCTCAAGACTCATGGAAATCATCATACAAGACGAAGGACTACTCAAGGAACCGGTGGAACTTCATCGACTAAAAGGTATGTGGATACTTGAACTTATCTGTCACTCAAAAGTCTATTTACTTCATCTCCTATTTCTTGAGACAAAGTCGTTTTGATATATAGACTTTCATTATACACATTTGCTATTTTGAGCCGAGTTTAACTTGCCTATCTATTTCTAAATATGTGTTGGTAAGCTTTCGCTTTAGCCAAATTTATCTTTACCTAGTGACGAATGTCATGTATGTTTCAATCACTTTGAAAATTGCTCTGACGAAAAATGGTTTGTGAATAACAGCTATATAACATTCTCTGAGAATGTTTCAATGATTGAAATGAGAGTTTAGATTACATAACCACTGGTAGGATATAAGCATTGTTGTGGAAACACATATATGTATAAGTCCTTATTCCTTGAACCAAAGTTTGCAAACTTTGTTGATCAAGAGAAACGGAATGTGGCGTGAGCCAATTCCATGAATCAGCGGAAGTTTCGACCGAGAATTTCTGCTGGAGTTTGTGAACTCCTTCCGTGAGCTTAAGTCCGCGAAATACCTACGAGTTTTGTTTCGTCTTTTGATAAATCAAGGTGAACAGGAACCAATTGATATACTGGACTTATATTCCCGAAGAACAGCCTAGAAATATCAATTACCTCACAATTATCTTAATTGTATGGTAGCGAAACAAGATCTCGTGGAATCACAAACGATGAGACGAAGATGTTTGTGATTACTTTTTATCTTGCCTATCAGAGCATAAATCTCGAGCCAATCTTAAGGAAGATCGTACCCAAACACGATAGAAGATACAAGATCAGATCACGCAACTACAGAGAAAATAGTTGGGTCTGGATTCACAATCCCAATGAAGTCTTCAAGTCGTTAACCTACAAGGTTTCGTGAAAAAAACTAAGGTTAAAGGAGAATCGACTCTAGCTTATACAACTAGTATCACACAAGAGGGGTGGGGATTATGTTTCCCAGGTTGGTAGAGTTCTCCTTTTATATAGTTTTCAAATCATGGTTTGCAATCTAAGTTACCTTGGTAACAAAGCATTCAATATTCACCGTTAGATGAAAACTCGATTAGATTCAAGCTAATATCTTTCAACATTAGATCGAACTTAGCTTGTTACACACAAATGAAATGTATCTTCATTTAGGTTTATGTAACCGTGCCTAAACGTGTACACCATGTTGGCTCAACAATAGTTAACCAAGGTTAGCCGTATGAACACTCTCATATCAACCTTATTCATCTTAACCATAACTAGTTCAAATGATTCAATTGAAACTAATTAAAGAGTTGTTCAATTGCTATATTCTCATAGAAGTATACAAGAACACAATTGAAGCAAAATCGGTTTGATTCACTCGAATCAACATGAACATTATAGCCACGGTTTGTAAAGAATGCATTCCTTAATATATAAATATATTAGTTCATGTACACAACCGATTTTAGAACTTTAACCTTCAAGCACGCGAACGGTACCCATACTTGAAAATACCCGGATCGAAATTGGGTTTCGCCAAGACGCGAACAGGTACACATACCACCAATCCCGGGCAGAAAATCTCGGACATGAACCTTACGCCAAAAGACGCATACGGGTACGGATACTTAGGTTCCCGGACTTCTTAAACCAACATGTACGCATACGTGTACGCATACTATGGTTCCCGGACATGGACAACATATGTGCAAGATTACACAACATGTCACAATCCAATAATGGTTAAGTGTCCTAAACTCTTATTTCAATCATTGAAACTTTCTTAGAGGATGACAATAGCCGTTTTCACACACTATTAGCATCAAAGCAATTTTCAAGTTATTGAAATAATCATAACGAAACATTCCAAGTCTACATCAAATGATTGTATCACACAAACCATGTAAGATGTTACTCGACAAATTTCACATGATCATCTTTTGACTTTCATCAAGAATATAAGATGAACTTGGTCGAAGTGAAAGCTTACCAACACATATTCCGAGAAATATGTAAGCGAGTTAAACTCAACTCGAAATCTCAAATGTGTATAATAGAAAACTATATCGTAACACGACTTATGTCTCGATATAGGAGATAGAGTAGAAATAGACTTTCCAAATGATAGATGAGCTTTAGTCTCCACATACCTTTTGTTGATGAAGTTCCACAAGCTCTCCTTAGTGGTTCTTCGTCTTCAATTGATGAACGCCGTGAAGTCTAATGCTCAACTACACAATCTATCCTAGTCCGAGACATCACTATACGTAGACTAGAAATCAAGACTTATAGTTTTGATCACTAACATTGACAAACAAGCTTGAGATAGAAATGCTTGCGAGTTCGACCGAGCAGTGCTCTAACAAGTACAAACAACTCCGATCCAGGAGGCAGAACAAAAGGATATGAAACTCTAATCCAAGAGTTAAAAGAAAGAATAACAATGGTATAAACGCAATCAATTTGATTGTTTAATATTATCATAAGAATGAGCTAATCCAAGATGCTTTACAAGATAAAAACAATGAATACTTATACTTCTGTAAGAACTATAACAAACCCTAAAACCAATCTCTCACCAAACATAAAAAAATCTGAATATCTAAAACATTGCAAGAATACTAATATCTTCCCTTTTATTGGAGTCTCACTTAAGGCAGGCAAAAATAGCAAGACCTGTAGAACGGAAACAAATACTAGCCACTGTGTTGTGTTTGGGAACGTCTCATATCATATTTTTAATGAATATTGAATTGAAAGAACAAGCGATAAAAATAAAACAAGTCAAGTCTATAGTTACTAACCTCGAACTGAAGGATGATGTTTTTATTGTTTTTGATACGTCTTCGGGTTCTTCGTGAGTAACAAGATAAATTATCAATATTTTTGTGTCCTTAGTGTTACCTAACTAAGTTGACTTTCATAATCACATCAAGTGACTCCGATTTTTAGAACTAAACTTGACATACCAACGCTTGGTGGGTTCAACCGAGCAATGATCTAATAGACATACATATGTTGCCTCGTTGAGACTTTGCCAAGGAAAACCTGTAGTGATAAAACCATGATGAAGGAAAAATGTACAACGTGACATGTTTAGATAACTATTTTTTTTTAACCTAAAATGATAAAACTACATTTGTAATTCTTCAATATCATTGAAAATCTTCGTCCTCCATCGAAACCTAATGAGTTATCTTATAATGCTGGCAGTATGTATGTCACTGCAATTAAGTTGTAAAGTTGAGCGATTTCACTCGTGATAAAGCTATCAATATATGGTCTTGTTCCCTTTCATTAATAACAATACTAATAGAAGTGTCACGTATACAAAATAAGAAATTCATCCACTTGGCGATTGAGAATGATGCTTTAGCCATTTCTGCAATCAATAACTTATAAGGTAGGAAATGTATCCCAAACAAAGAAGTTGTTTCGTGATTTATAAAATCGGACCAAGACCATACATAACCAATAATGATTTCAACATCATTTGTTTCGCAAGAGATTTCATTTTTTTCCATGGAAAAAATCTACACATGTAAATTAAACCACATACTGAGATTGTCGACATAACTAACTAAGAAAATAATAAGCCTATTATAGGAACGAAAATACAAGGAAAGGAGATGAATCTATAATACTTGGTAAACCACTGTAAAGTAGGCAAGTTGTTAAAAACTAGTATTTACTAGTTTTCTAAGTACAACCTAAGCTTCCTAATCTAAATGACGAAAAAATGAATTAAAAATATTTGTTGTAATAAAAAATAACTAGCCAAAACTGAATGAATAGATCCAATATTATTGTTGAGTAAAACCTAAGCTCCCTAATATGACAATTGTTGAGTAAAATCTAGAAGCAACAAAAGTTTTGTTTGAAATTAAAAGCTTAAGTGATGGTGCTGTGGAGTTGCTTCATGATTAAAACACTCTGATGGATGTGTATGGTTAGTGAGGAGGAATTGTTGAAGCTCGACGTTGTTTTACCAGGTGAAAAACAAGTTAGTTTTGTAAAGAATGTTGTTACTTGGAACTCTATGATGATGTATTACATTAAAGATGGAAACCTTTCCTCAGTTAGAGAACTTTTTTACAATATTTAAAACGAGATGTCATTTCGTGGAATACATGATTTCTCGGGCAGAGGCTCGGGTGTGTAATTTAGAAGAAGAAGCAAAACTTTTCCATGAGATGCCAAATCCTAATTCCAGTCATGAAATTCTATGATTTAAGGGATATGCACAAAATTACGACTTGAAACTTACTCGTAGTTTATTTGATATAACACCTTAAAAGCTTGATTTCATGGGTATCATGATATGAACAGAACGAAGAATATGAATAAGAAGTAAGACTCTTATATCAAATGCGACGAGAAGGTGAAAGACCTGATAAACACACTTTGTCGGCAGTTCTTATTGCATGTGTCGGGCATTCAGCTCTTCATTTAGGAATGCAGGTTCATCAACTGGTCATGAAATTGGTAATTGCAGATATACCAATAAATAATTGCTTTTCACAATATACTTGAGATGCGAGGTTATATCAGATGCACATTTAGTATTTGATGAGATGGTTTTAAAGAGAGATGTGGTTTCTTGTAATTTAGTCATCGATTGGTTTGGCATTGGAAGCTCTAAAGTTTTTCGGAAAGATGAAGAGTGAGATTGTGAAACCTACATATATAACATTTGTTTTAGTTTTGAGTGCTTGTGCTCATGCTGGTTTAGTAAATAAAGGTATGAAACAATTTAAATCCATAGTCTATGAGTAAGGACCGCTTATGGAACACTTTGCCTCTCATGTGCACGTAGGTAGTTGTTATAAATGGGCATGTAGAGAAAGCGTGAATTTGATCAAAACCATGTTGTTAGAACCGGATAAACTTGTTTGGTGCATGTAAACTTCATAACAAGGTAGATTTCTTGAAATAGTAGCCGAATCTCTAATGAAACTTGAGCCAGAAAGCTCAGCACCCTATATTATCCATGTCATCACTCCTAAGCCTAAGAACCCTCCTATTGGAGATGGATTTTTTTATAAAATTGGGTTTTAAATCATATTTGGCAATCAAATCTTAAATGTTGATCCACTATTGGAGGTATTCCAGCCCATCTTATCTTAAAAATTGAGTTGATTAATTAGTCGGAATTTTTTTTATCAAGAGTTTACCAAGAGGTACCTCTTGTGGTAGAGATGGTCTCCATGCTCAACACTTGCTGGATGCTATGAGTGGTTCGGCTGCAGCTGTTGCAGGTGATTTGCTTTCCTCCATTACTACAGCTGTTAATATCTTGCTTGCTGGTAGATGCCCTTCCAAGATATGCGAGTTTTTTGCAAGTTCCCCTCTCACACCTTTAATTAATCCCGATGGTGGGATACACCCTATTGCTGTAGGAACTATTTGGAGAAGGTTGGTGTCTAAGGTAGCTGCTATTAGCGTCAGTAAGGAGATGAATAAATACCTTAGTGATTTCCAGTTTGGAGTTGGGGTTCCATGGGGAGGTGAATCCATCTTACACTCAGTTAACCGCATCATGATACTTCAATGTTTATGCTCCTGGTGGACTTTCGAAATGCCTTTAATATTGTTGACTGGACTTCCATGATACTTGAGGTAAGGCGCAAATGTCCCACTATTTCTAGGTGGGTTGAGTTTTGTTACTCGAATCCGGATAGGTTGTATTATGGATTGCCACTCTCTTGAGATAAGGGGTACAATAAGGAGATCCTATGGGACCTTTTCTATTTTCCTTAACTCTGCCTCTTCTGGTTCTAAATATATCACAGTCCCGCAACTTAGACTTACAGGCATGGTATTTGGATGATGGAACCATCATAGGTGATACAGTCATGGTTTCCAAAGCATTGCAGATTATTAGAACTATTGGGCTTGATCTTAACATCCAAAAAACTGAGCTTTTATGGCCTACAATTGATTCTAGGAATGCAGCGGAGTCTGTTTTTCCTTTGGACATTGACAAACCTGTTGTTGGGGTCAATCTACTTGGTGGCCCTGTCATTTTGGATCCCAACTTTTACTGACCAAATAGTCCTTGCTCGTGTCAACAAAACTGTGTAGTTAATGGAGGCTATACACATGTTGGATGACCCACAATGTGAGTTACAGCTGTTACGTAATTTCTCCTCGCGTCTCAAGGATTTATTTCATCTTACATTACAATTGATCCACTTTTGTGAAAGATGCAAGCTATCTTTGATAGCCACCTCTCTAATTTTGTTTGACAGTTGGTTACCGGAGATAGGCTAGGCTTTGGATGCCTACAATTCGGTATTGCTTCCTTGCCAATCAAGAAAGGTGAGCTCGTGTTATACACTATGGAGGACACCATGCAATATTGTTACTTAGCTTCTTGCTTACAGACTCAATAACTACAGAGTGAAATCTTACGCAACTCTGGAATCTCTGGTATGAGCTCTACATACATGCGTGTTTTGAATACATTTTCTTGTGTCTTTGGATCATCTTGCGTTAATGACACCGCTTTTTATCCCATGAGCAAATTGGCGGTGCTATACTTTGACATTGTGATGAAGGAGATGCCCACCAAGTACAATATGACTAAGCGTGACATGACATTATAGAAGAGTAACAAGACTAAGCATACACAAGATTATCTTTTAGCCATCCCTATTCACAACTTGGGCCATAGATTGCCAGTCAATTTAGTGTTGTTCTTGGATATAGGCTTGGAGTTCCATTGTTCGCTAAAGATAGTCCCTACCCCCGTTGTGGTTAGGATATGGATACTTTTGGGGACCACGCCTTACACTGTGCGCACGAAGTTGGTCTCAAATTTCGCCATGACCTTGTTCGTGACACATTGGCTGGTATCTGTTTCAGGGTTGGGGTACATGCCAAAACTGAAGCATCCTTGGGGTTCTTCTCTCGTGATGGTGGTGAGGCTAGACCAGCCGATATTTGGTCTACAACTGGGAAAATGGGCGTGATACATGTTTTAATGTAACCGGTGTTTCACATTTCACCAACAATGATCTGCAGCATTTTTCCCCTGGTGTGGATGTGTCTCGTGTTGTGGAGCGTAAGCGAAACAAATACCTTGATATATGTCTAGCCCATGGTTACAACTTTGGCACCTTGGCTTTTACAACCTTAGATTTAGTTTGGCGCAGGGAGACTACGATGCTCTTGAAACATTTGAAGATTTGCCTTGCTAGGAATGATGCTAATTCTACAGTTGGCAAGAAATTAGGTGTAGCAATACGTAAAGGGGTTGGGGCTTAGCTTGTTGCTAGGATCCCAACTATTTTTTGTAATTTTTTTTTTCTTCTTTTTCCTAATAATTTATAATAATCTCTCTAAAATAATGATTTTTCTTGGTTTAAAAAAAAAAAAAAAAAGGTTACGCATTTTGTGATCAAGGATACAATGTGTCAAATTAAAATGGATGTAGATCGTAAAAATTCATGGTAGGAAGATTCTTGGGATCAACACTTAAACTCTTGACTTAGTAAAAACATAGATTCTGTTGTAAGTAGTCAAGATACTCCATAGATTCCATGAGTACAATATATAATAAATGTCTGATTGCAAGTTGACTACAATAAAACAAACAAATTTACAACCACTCCTCCTCCAAATGGTGCCCCGGGATATTCAAGAAGATTAGCACTTGAAATGGTCCTCACCCCTCCGGATATTCAAAAGATCAACATGGCCCCATAGACAAGGATGATACAAGCACAACTAGAGAAAGAAATGGTCAATTTGTATTGCACTACTAATTACTACTGGTTGACAACAACTACTAATACTAGTTTTAGCAATCAATAATCACTAATTCCAATTAACAAACTTTAATCCTCGGGTGCTGACTACTTCTGATTAAAAGTTCTCTTTAACTTTCTTATGTGATGAAGACCCCATTACTGGGGTTACCGATCAGAGCATAGATTCCTTGTTCATGCATCTTTTTCTTTTATTTGTTTTTGCAAAGAATTGATCCGTTCACGGTTCATCTATTTTATGAAGGCTATTATTGGGGCGTCGACTTTCCATTAGAGGGGCTTCACTTGGATTCTTAGTGTCCAAAAAGTGGTTATGGGATATCCTAACACCAAAGCAAAATGTCTAGATTACCCTTGAACTAAAATAAAAACTTAAAAACCTAATATTTTTTTATTCTAATTCAAGAAAAAACTGCTCTCTTCATCTTTCTTCTCTTCCTCTCCTCGTAACTTCAATTTCAATTCAATTCAACTTGATTCACGTGCCTGCTGGTGTTACGCCCTGGGTTTGGGTTTAATTTCTAAATGTAAAATATGATTATGAAGAACTTACGTCGGGGTTATGGTTGAATTCAACCGTAAAATAGGATTTGCATGTAGTCTTACGTCTAGGTTTTGTTTTACGTCTAGGGTTTTGTTTTTAACCAAAGTAAAATGTAGTCTTACGTCTAGGTTTAGTTTATTCAAACCGTAAAAATGTAGTCTTACGTCTAGGTTAGTCTTAATCTTACGGCTGGGTTAGTCTTACGTCCTAGGTTAGTCTTACGGCTAGGTTAGTCTTACGTCTAGGTTAGTCTTAATCAAACCGTAAAATGAGATTTCTTTTGTCCAATTAATAGCCGATTACGGTTGTAAATGAAGCTTTCCAACCGTAACAGGACAAAATAAGTCGAAAAATCCAATTTTTACGTACTTTAGCTAATTTTTCCGTCATAACAAAGATTCACCCACCTCAAATTGGTAATTTGTTTCATTCATTTTGGTTGAGTGAATCAAAATCTAGGGTTTGAAAGAAATCTCCAAAATTTTTCTTTTTTTTTTCTTCTCTCTAGTTTTTCTTCCCACAAAAACTGTCCCAGAATTCATCAAGTATATAACAAAATTCATTAATTTAATTATTATCTAATTAAATGAAATTAAAATTAACTAAATAAGGGTTGTTTAGTCATTACAAAAATTATTTGAGATAAGGGGTTTTGAAATTACTTATGGGTGACTCGTTTTTATCCTATTAGGTGACGCTCTAATGGAATGTGACGCCCGATAATAGTCATTTCTATATCTATACAGAATCGTGCCTTCTCAATATCTTGGATTGATTTTTAACCTTTGCCATAAGTGTGCAGCCTAAGTTTGATAAACTCAACTTATATAGAATATTGGTTTATAGTGGTGGACCTAGTAGGTGGCTAGGTTCATATACGGGTGGAAAGTGGAAACTAGTATAGCTGAAGTCAGAAAAATATTAATGAGGGAAAGCATTATTATATCGCATGGAGCTTGGTCTCCCTGACAACCTTCAAAGCCCCATACGTAATGCATGACAGCATGAGTCATGAATTGCGAAGTTATTCAGGACAGGAAACACAAAAATGCAAATCCAGATTCCTCCTTGGACTCCCGAACTAGATACCTATGTTGTGAAAGGCGAGTGCCTAGGCACACGAGTCGCTCATGGGGCGCCTAGATAATAATACGTCCTAGGCGCAAAAAATGTGAGCAAAATCTTTTTTTATTTCTCGGGGGTGGTAGGCTTCGCCTAGTCTAGCGCCTAGCACAACATAAGTAAATGCAGCTGTTGAAATTTCAAGTTTAGTAGAAAATTTTCCGAAAAATAGGAGGATGAAAAGGTTGTATTTTCTCTCTATGCGTGGTAGACCTTTGCACACTATATTTGCCGGATGCAAGGGGTTGGCTGTTCAACTATTGATGCTCATTATACCATATCAAATCTCTTATTTCATACTCCATCAGAATCTCCCACAAGAAAACAAAAGATCTGGGGTATGTGCAAGTGGTTTTACTTTGACATTGCACCTAACGTGCCAACTGGAGCGTAGACATGGACATGAAATCATGGAATCTCATTTTGTTTGCTTGAATATACGTAAACAAGTTAGTTTATCTTTGTGTTGTTGTATACCGTACAACTTCTCGAATAAGAAACATATTTCAAGAGTGGAGTTGTACGAAGCCAGTCAACTGCATTCTGTTCCGATTTCTTTCTTACCTTAAAATGAGCAGGATAACTGTTGAACTAATACGTACTAGTGAAGTAAGATAGAAAATGACTTCCATTAACATATTGACCCAAATTAATTACTCCCTCCGTCTCCACCATTAGATTTGGTTTACTTGGTCTAAAAAATCTTGTCCCATCATTAGTTGATCTATTTACACTAATCAAGGGATATCTCTAAAGCTAAACCTCTTTGATTGATTATCGGTCATAAGAAATATGTATAATTTAATATTCATGTTTATACTGCGTTATGTAGGTGTTTTAAAATGATTTTTCAACGGTATAAAATTTACTGAAAATCTATTGTATAGTTTGAGAGATAAATGATTTTCTAAATTTTACAAATTATTATTCATAAGGGTATAGTTGTAAAAAAATACTTAAAAACACTCATTTCGTTCATTCTTAAGAATTGTGGAAACTTCAAATGGAGTCATCTAATAGTGGAGACGGAGGAGTATTAGTATAGATCGTTTTCATTTTCTCCATGACTAGGAAGCAGGAATCATCGAGGATTCTGATCCTTAGTGTTATCATGTCTCAAATTCACAAGAAAATCTTCGGGATTTTTATATTTTTATATCATTTTGAAAAAATGCGTATCTCGAGTCCTTAACCAGTGAATAAGTTTGTTGTTTGTCATAGCCCATACACAATGGCCAATTTGTAATACAATTTATTACTTGCCGAGGAATTAAAACCGTCTATTTTATGATAATTTTGATAAATTAAATAATCGGTCTAGACAAACTGTGAGATTAAACTCCTTAAAATCCGAATACCCCAAAAAAGAATAATAAACCGTTGAGTTTTTTTTGGAAATCAGGAAAGAAAAATAAAACTTTCAATTATGAGGGGCGATTTTTAGAGAGTTTAGATTTACTAAGAATTTATCATCTTTCATATTCATAATACACACGGTAAGGTGATAGAAACTGGATAATTATAAAATCCTAAAATGATTTAAAAGTTTTTTCAGAAATCATTTTATTGCCTCTAAAAAATTTAAATATAAAATTTATCCTTTTGTTTGAGGGGTGAAAGCAGTTTTATCGATTTCGTAATTTCGGTGCGTGGGTGAGAAACGAGTCTAAACCCTAAACAATGTCTTGCACTGAGTACTTTAGATTCGAGAGATCCAATCACATAAGTCCAGCCTAAACCAGAAATGGTCGATTTCAGGACTTGCTTGATCACAAAGTGAAGGAGAATGGGTTGGTTTTGGGGAGGGAAGAAAGTGGTGAGACTGAATAGTTGATTTCTCGAAGAGTAGTTGTGTTACTACGACTCTGTATCGTAAAAGTGGGAAGGCTAACAAATGGTAAGCTAGCAAGTATTTTCTCGAAAGGTTGTATATTCCTGAGAATGAACTTGTTATTCCGTGAAAATAGGTAAGACCTATTTATACAAGTCGATGAAACGCACCCTGGTCTCATTAAGGAATGGAAAAATGGGTAAGTAATGGGAGGAGGTGGTAAACCGTATGCATGGAATTTGATGTTCCATAAAATCGTTAACGCATGGAATTGATGTTCCATAAAAACATTAACGTATGCAATTGATGTCATGAACGTTTCACTTTTAACTCCTGTATTTACTAACGCCCCACCCTTATGACACTTCCTTATGACGGCGTAGTGTACGCCGCACGCCGTAAACCGCCAAACCAATACCCAAAGAGGATCCCCACTTGTGATATGCGTTGATGTCTCGAATGTTTTTGTGGAAAACATGTAGCATAGGGTTGTTGCCGGCAAGTCGGGCTCGGGAGACTTGGTAGCTTGGTGACCTTCGACGGTCGAGATTTTGTATCTTAAGAGGAAAGGTAGACGTTGATCTTTGCACGCTTTCGTTCGTTGGTGGTCGGCAGATAGGGAAGGCCAAGATCTTTGGCGCGGCTAGGTTGGCATGCCATTGGCGTGCCATGGAGGCGGGACTAGGTTGGCATGCGTTGGCATGGCGTGGTTTGGCGTGGCCAAACTTAGGTTTGGGCCAAAGGTTACCATGCGTCGCCTGGTAACCTCGGGAGGGCTAGAATTTGCTTTTGGGATTGAAGAGGGACCGCCGATTGTCGGACGCCTTCATTTTGGTAGCCACGCAGGGGGGCCAGCATGGTGCTGCGGCTAGGTGCGTTTGGCATGTGGGGCCAGGGTTTGTGCTTGTTGGCACATGGGGCGGCTAGCATAACTAGGTGCGGTTTGGCTTGGCATGTGGGGCCAAGGGGTTTGGCAATCCGTTGGCATATGGTGCGTGGATGGCTAGGGCCAAGGCAAGGTGTGGCTTGGCTTGGAATGTGGGGCCAAGGGTTTGGCAAGCCGTTGGCACATGGTGCGGCTAGCATGGCTAGGGGTGGTTTGTCTTGGCATGTGGGGCCAAGGGTTTGGCTTCGTTGGCACATGGTGGTGCGGCTAGCATGGCTAGGTGCGGTTTGGCTTGGCATGTGTTGGCAAGCCGTTGGGCGCATGGTGGGCTATCATGGCTAGGTGCGGTTTTGGCTTGGCATGTGGGGCCAAGGGTTTAGCAAGCCGTTACACATGGTGCATGCCAAAGATGGCTAGGGTGCCAAGGCAAGGTGTGGCTTGGCTTGGCATGTGGGGCCAAGGGTTTGGCAAGCCGTTGGCACATGGTGACTAATGGCGGTGCGGTTTGGCATGTGGGGTCAAGGGTTTCCATGGGCATGATGGCGGCTACAGCTGGGTGCGGTTTACTTGGCATGTGGGGCCAGGGTTTGCCATGGGCGCATGGCGTGGCTAGTTTATTAGGTGCGGTTTGGCTTGGCATGTGGCCAAGAGTTTGCCATGGGCACATGGTGCGGATAGCTTGGCTAGGTGCGGTTTGGCTTGGCATGTGGGGCAAGGGGTTTCCATGGGGGCGCATGGTGTGTCTAGCTTGGCTAGGTGCGGTTTGGCTTGCAATGTGGGGGACGAGGGTTTGCCATGGGCGCATGGCGTGGATAGCTTAGCTAGGTGCGGTTTGGCTTGGCATGTGGAATAAGGGTTTGCCATGGGCGCATGGCGGGCTGGCTGGCTAGGTGGTTTGGCTTGGCATGTGGGGCCACAAGGGTTTGCCCATGGGCGCATGGCGTGGCTAGCTTGGCTAGGTGCGGTTTGGCTTGGCATGTGGGGCCAAGGGTTTGCCATGGGCATATGGCGTGGCTTGTTTGGGGCGCTTTGGCTTGGCATGGGAACAAGGTTTGCTAGACCAAGGTAGGTTTTGGGCCAAAGGTCGTTTGGTAACCTCGGACAGCTAGGATTTGCTCATGGGATTGAAGGGCGGCAGGCTGATTGTCGATCGCCTCTGTCGTTTGGTAGCCACAGAGGGAAGGCCAGCAAGGTGGCGCGACTTTGGCATGGGGCCATGGCAAGGTGATTTGGCATGGCGGGAATTAATGGTCAGGCATGGTTTGCCATTGGAACAGGGGTGCGACTAGCATGGTTGGCATGCCTTGGTAGCGGTAGGTGTGGCTGGCATGGTTTGCCATTGGCACAAGGGTGCGTCTAGCATGGTTGGCATGCCTTGCGCGATAGGTGTGGCGGCATGGTTAGCCATTGGCACATGCGGTGTGAGAATTAGGGTTTTGGCTTTGCCGAAACCCTAATTAGCATTAAAAAAAGTACCACTGTAATTTTCTACGCAGACAAATTAAAAGGGTTCAATAAAATGTGCTTGGTTTGACATTATTACTCAAGTTCTATGACGTCATTGTTCGACTAGGTTTTACGATTTTACCCCTAAGCTAAAACCACCATCAACATTAAGTCCCATGTTTAGCTTCCGGGTGCCTTGTTGCGAGGTAAGCATATGATGGTGACAGACACGGACGGAATCAAGATGTAAATTATTGCAAAGATGGTGGAAAAATCCGGTAACCTTTTTGAGGAAATTTGAAGAGAGTTTTGCTTCAGTGTTGGCTACCCTGTATAATCATCCGGGATGCGTATCGTGGAGTGGTGAGACAAAAGTTGCTGGCTTGGTCTAGCCGTACATCACCGAGGCAAAGCGAGCGGTCTTGGAAGGCAAAGCATAGAAGACGACTAGGCACGGGGGCCAAGAGGTGGCGTGTGATGTGATTTTGAAAGTTGTTGTAAAGTGGTAAGAAAGATGTCGTTTCTCCAGACTTGTGAAGGATTTTTTAGATTCAAATAAACTAGAAAACTCAGAATAAGTTGTATCAAGATTTTAAAGCACCGAGACTCAGGATTCCACCAATATCCGATTTTTTATGTGATTTAATCTAATCAATATTCATGCAACTCTTCGTTTAAAAAGTGATTCTAATATTTTGCATAAGTAGATTTTGTAATAACAAGTGTATTTCGGAAAGCATAGAATATCAAAACAGGGTCTAAGCATATCCTCTCAAGAGAAATCACAATTGCTTAACGAAAACCATTCAATCAATTCTCAATCAAGGCAAATAATCATAAAAGAGCTTACAAGAATTAATTAAATAGAAATTACCACACAAATCATGGAAAATTGGCTTTCTCCTACGCCTCAGACAATGGGGTTTAGCTTCATGTTGTAGTTATGCTCAAAGTCGATTTCATTGCTCAAAAGTTGATTAAAAAGAGTAGAAGATATAAAGCAACGTGTTTTGTAACAAATATATGTTACGGGCAGAACCCATATTACGGGTAGACCTTGATAGAACTGCATTGCGAATTTTGATTAATTGTTCGTGAAGTTGTGACAAAAGGTATGGAATTTGAAAGTAAAGGCCACGGGTTCCTACGACTTTCCTAAGTGCCGTTCACTGTTTTCTTCCTCCTCTCGCCCGGTGTTCTCTCGCAACTCGACTGCGGTCTCTAAATTATTCTAAAACCTCCCCAAAGTGTATGTAACTGATAGGTGTCTAAAACACCTAATTTAATATCTAGTATTTATGCTTTCTTTGCGAGTTTTCTTGTAAATTATGTATCTTATGTTTGCTTTTGAGTTTATTAGGTGCAATGGAGTCATTTGGAGCAAAAAAAGACCAATTGGAACTCGTTCAAATACAAGATTTCTACTTTTCATTGTGTAGAGTGGCGAGAAGATGAAGACGATGGCGAAAGAATGGAGTCATTCTGAGTTCGTATGAAGAAGTTATGGGCAAAACAAGAACTCATAAGCAATAAGGGCAAGAGTGTCAATTTATAGGCAAGTGCTATTGGGAGCCCAGCTGAGAATTTGGGGCAACCATAAGGAGAGATCGCTAAAGACAGATTACTGACCGTTAAGGGGCACGTGTCATCCTTGGTTACAACTACATAACTAGGTCGACCAAAAGTCTCGCGAATTTCTATTTCCTCTCACTGGCAATGAGTCGCGCCAATTCGGCCGATGAGCTAGGATCTGCTAAGGTTTGTTCGATGGGTACTAGTGAGACATTTCAGAGGTTGAGTCATGGAGGAACAAGAACGAATTGTCAAGAGATTTGAAGTCCAGTTCATGTCAAGAATGCAGTTTCTCAATGGGTGATTGCCGCTATTCGAATTGATTTAAAGAAGAAATTAACAGTTTTTTCTGAGTCGGTGAAGAATAATGAGAAGTGGGTTTGTCTTAGAGTTGAAGTTGGCAGCAAGGTGAAGGGATTTGAGTGATGTATTGTGTCAAGAAAATGGGAAGAACTTGAACCTAAAAGATTAATGGGTCATTGAGTTGGTGGAAAAGAGTGAATGAATGGGTTTGTCTCGAATCTTGGAATTGAATTGCAGGAAGGATGGGAATGGATTGAAATCGAAGTGCAGCTGTTCTTATGTCAAATTAGGGGCATATCAAGTGTTTTTAGAAATGTCTCGAAAGAATGAGAATCATGGATTGCAAAGAGTATGGTCGAGAGTCCGGCAAAGCGTTATTAGATGGAATTGAAGGTAGCCGCAATGCAGAGCTGGAAGGTAATGAGGAATTGGAGTGGAATAGGGTCTGGTGGCATTGAGTCGGCAATCTTGTGGTATCGTGGTTTGGGTCTCATGAAGCAAATGGGATGATGGCTTCTGAGATGGTTGTTAGCCGGGTGCTGGTGGTTATGCGGTGTTGAGTCAATTGCCGATGATGGCCAGTGATAGCTACAGCTGAAACGGTGGTAATGATCACAGGTGGAGTTGCCGGTCCGAGATGGCGCTCGGTGGCATTCCTAGCTGGATCCGCAGCCATACAAGTGAGTTGAGAAAGGGCATCGTATAACGAAGTCAGCAAGTCGAGATGAGCCCTGACCGAGCAGGAAGATGAATGGCAAGAGCACTGGGTTTGAATTTGGCAGGAGGATCCGAGAAGAATGGGTGTGTTGCAGAGTCACTGCCTGCAGTCACGTCAATGGTCAGCGATGAAGCTTGCAATGGTGGGTATTGTTGCACTGATGATTGCAGAGTTGGTGGAGTTTGGCAGGGTTTTTCCAGGTAGAGCTGGTGCTGGACTTGAATGAAGCTGTTAAGCCTGCATTGAAGCTGCGAAGAGGTTGAACTGGTACAAAGGAGGGATGGCATGATTCGAGTAGGAGCCGCCGATCTTTGTTGGAATTATGAGTTGCTTTTAGGCAGAGAGGGAGTTGTGCTGACGATTTTGGAGGCTTGAGCTTTAGCTGCTACTGAGTTGAGAAGGTACACGAAGCTGGAATGGCAGTGCAGGTCAGGTAATGTTGGTGCTGTTTATGGTGAAATGCTCCAGTGTGCTGGCTATGACCTAGATGAAGGTGCAATGATTAGTTGCGGACGCGATTCGAAGGAGTTGAGTTATAAGAGAAGCACCGGGCACGAGTTTGCAAGCGGGGAATGGATTTTTGAAGCCGTGTAAATAGTGCGAAACGGTGAAAATGGCCTTTTCGGTAGCATACTTCCGGTTGTCCAGTTTCGGAGCTTAGAGTGTCGATGTAATATTTGATGAATCGCGAGGGGGTATGAGTCGGATGCAAGAGTCGACGGTCGGGACATATGAGCTACGCGTCACGCTTTTGGGCGCGTTTTACATGAATTCAAGAATCGATGGTTCATATGTGATATACGTTTGAATTGTGAGTGTTTGAACTGCGCAGAGAAGGACATGGAGTTGTCACAGTTATGGTAGCTGGGGCAAGTCCGGTGCCGGAGATGATTTTCCGATGACCGGATTCGCGACCGGTGGCGGATTAGTGTGATGACGTCAAAGAATTCCGGCAACGCTTTTGGACCCAAAATTCCAGAGACATATTTTTCACTCCTGGGCTTGGTGGACAGATTTGAGACGGGTTTGGAGAAGACTTGACCTACTTTTTGGGTATCCTTTTGGGAGAGGCATATAAATAGAACTTTTTCTCTAAACCTAGAGATATATCTCCATTAGGGAGAACTCATACTTTTGGTTCTAGGGTTTAGAAACATGATAGGTTTTCTCCTTCTTGCTATGAACTCCTATGCCATGAGTAACTAAGTTTTTATTATTGGTTGAAGATGTAGTTGGATTTTGCAACTAAGTTATGATTTTTATGAATTAGTTTTCTCTCAATATTATCGTTTGATTTCTACGGTTACAATAATTGCATGATTTATGGATTGCAATATGATTGAATGTTTGTTTAGTTAAGTCTAGGAATTGATTGAACTCACATCCATATCTATAGCTATTTTAGGGTTTTTCATCGAGCGATAACCTTGAATACGAGTAGTATGATATGATTAGGGTTTGTAGTGATACATCCTCGTAGTCATATGTAGAAATTGACCTTTGTTCAATTGTTTGCGCAATGTATTACAATCGCATTGATTAGCCTATTTCTAAAACTTAATGCTCCTAGGAATTGAACTTGATTAGCTGTAAGGCGTTAGGTTATTCTTTAGGTAGATTTCACATACGCAGCCTAATGTGTGTGTTGATAACTTAAGAAATTTACGGAGTATTCTTGCGATAAGGTATTCTATGGCTTTTGATGATAGCGAGATTAAATACGAATTCTATTCATATATTCATAAACTTGTTTACAATTGAAGATGAAACCTTTATCCAATATTTTCCATTCTTGATTTGCGTACTTTGTTTATTTGCTTTTTGTTTATTTTTATTTACACAATCAGAAAATCCTAGGTGTTTTATATAGGAAACCATAACAATTTGACAACCTAGACCTCTCTCGTGGATCGATCCTTTCTTGCCCTTGCTATATTTATATTTTGAGTTGTGAGAAAGTGTACTATATTTGTGTCGGCTGACAACCGGTCAAATTTTTGCGCCGTTGCCGGGGCAATGGTTGTTAATTGTTTTTGGTTTCTTATTTTGTTTTTAGTCTTTTTCTTATTCTTTGGTTCTTAACCGGGTTTTGAGAATCTCGTTCGTGTACCAATTTCTATGGACGGAGCTTATTGGAGCAATCAATACGGATTTCAACCTCAACAACATAACAATTATCACCCTTATGGGGAGTATAATCAAACCAACTTTGGCTATGATCAATACTCCACGTACCCTATGAGTTATTCCTCATACATATCAACCTTCTTATGGTGGTTATGTAAGTGAGCAACCACAAGGAGGGGAGACTAGTTGTACTCCTATTAATTTTCCTCTAGTTTGGTAGATGAAATGCAACAATTTATGGACAAGATGGAGTCAATTTGCGGACAAACCAGCATGGAACCATTTTTCATCGACCGAATGTGCTCATAGTATGTTTGGCCCAATTTGATCGTAGTTATGATCATCCACCCATTCAAAGGGAATATAATTGGCTTAACAATACTCAAGTAAGTAATTCTACTTTTTCTTTGTCAGAATGAGTTTACAAACAAATGGAACACTATTTTCAGAATTTGGATGGATCACTCCAAGAGCTTCAAAAAGGTGTTTCCACTTTAAGACAAGGCATTGAAGAGTACAAGGAGGAAATGAATAATTATGTTGAAAAGGCGAACCTTCGTGGACTTTTGTTGATATTTGTGTAGTTAACTCAACTCTTGATCGTAATAATGATCATTCACCTATTCAAAAGGATGAGTTCGAGATTAGCAACACTAAATTCAGCGAGGACCAATGTTATGATGACTATGATAGTGATGATGAGATTATTATGAAAATACATCGCTTGACCCAATTCATGGTGACATCATCCCCAGGAGTGTACAATGGAGTCTTTTGCGATCACGGTGAGAAGAGGAATGTGATGACACTAGTGTAGCTTACTCAAGCATTGATCTTTATAACGATCAACAACCTATTCAAAAGGTAGAGCTTGAGGATGATGCAATGAGTGTTCTAAAGAAATTCCTTATGGATAATATTGCATCCGCAAAAGAGTATGTGCCTTAATAAAAGGAGTGTGTTGAGAATGAGACGGTTATGACCAATATTGTGGAAGACCCAATTGAGCTTGCAAATGATTGTAATGATGATGTTTATGTCGATACTTTGGTTAAGCAGAAACGGACGAAGAATGGTTGCAAGGTTTGATAGAGGACCATGATATCAAGAGGTGAACAATTCACTTGAGTTTTCAAGGATGAAGAGGATTCGTGATACAAGAGATTGTGCAGGTTTATCTAACCCTGTGCCTATTATTTCTTCTCCTTTACCTCTTATTGGTTTGAATGTATGTGCTTCAAAAAATATTGTTGAATGATTTTATATCTCGATATCCGCCAGTAGAGATACTTGATTCTCATACTATCGGGGTTTCGGAACAAGAAACCGTGGAAGTACTCCGACTTATATTCTTTTATACACTCCCAAGTGTGGACAAGAATAAGTGTGGGGGAAACTTTTATCGGTTCATAGCTTCGTTTCTGTTTTATATTACTATTATTTGTGCAGAAGCTAGTGTTTGAAAACAGAGTTCTATGGAAGGATCCCCAACTTTTCCGATTATTGGTGTATGGGGAATGAATCTTACAAGAAGCTAAGTCGGGCCGTCGACTTTAAAACAAAAAGCGCTAAGGAGGCAAACCCACTTAGGTTTTGTATCTTTCCCTTTATCTTTTTAGTTTATGCATTTGCTTTTATCTTTATTTTCTTTGTTTTTGCATATTATTTGGAATTTCCCACCTTGAACTCTCTTTGGAAGATTCAATTTTACATTGAGGACAATGTAAAGTTTAAGTGTGGGGGAGCATTTATATGTTTTAGTTTGTTTTATGTATAAAAAAAAAAAAAAAAAAAAAATTCAAAAAAATAGAAAAATCAAGAAAAATTATGCTTTTTTGAACTCAGAAATCTAAACTTGTGCCTTTAGGATGACACCATTAGTGGATGGAACCATTTTGAATGCGGGAGTTGAGGAAACAATTAACTAAAAGGGACGAACATAGCTCATGAAATCACAAATTACCATGATAGTTGTTACCATATCTCGAATATCACCATATCACATTCTATTTTATTTTTCCATATTTATCTATTGTTCTCTAATTGCTTTGGTGGGTCACTAAAAATCGGCGTGTTATTACTTCTAGGATGAAATAG
>JAJJWW010013932.1:0-27570 GCA_023531295.1 Papaver armeniacum
GGGCTAAATGTGGCTTGGCATGATTTTCCATTGGCATGGAGGTGAATTAGGGTTTTGTTCGTTGTAACCCTAATTTGAAAAAATACCAACTATTAAATACTGACTACCTGCCTTAAATGTCCTAATAAATGTGTCACTGGTGACATTAGGTTATTTTTAGGGTTTTACGAGTTTACCCTTTGTTTAAAAACCTCCATCAACACTTACATGAAATTTATCCAGACTGGCGAATGTAGCAACCATCCAAGATGTTCTGTAAATTTCGGCGCCTCGCCTATATTCACTTAATATAAGTTCCTTTGAATGCCTTCTATGCTATGTTCTCCGTCTGAACCCCTAATGTTGATATGGCATGACGATTTGTGTTCGCTCGTAGCAGAGTAGCACGAATTTCCAAATATTAAGGATAAGGTCTTTTCATAAGGTATTCAATCAGAAAAGCATGTTGCTCTCTGGCAATGAACTTAAAAGAACTCTATGTCAACACATAGAGTTCAATCAATTGCCCTGACTAACTTGCAGAAGTTAGGGTTTTGCGCACGGCGTAAAAGATATCAGACCTTGCTTGTCGAAATTAAGCCTAGGCGAACTAGGTAATCAATCCGCCATGGATTAGCAGGTGCAAAACCTTGCTCAGAATCAGAAAACAAGGAGCCGCAATAGCAAAGGGAGGCGTGGCCATGCCTTAGGCCAACTGGCGCAACTTGCCATTGGCCACGCCCCTTCCTAAACCTACCATGTTTCTCTCGACCAATTGTGTCGCCTCAAATTAGCCACGCGCACATAAGTTGTGGCTGGGCCTATACTCGCCGCCCCCCTTCCCATCGACCAATTAGGTCGCTCTAAAGCCACCACACTCTCACCAGAAGTGTAGCCACGCCCATGCCCACCACACTTTCACATGAAGTGTAGTTGCGCCTTATGTTTGGCCAGCCCCTTTCCTCGGCCAATCAAGTCGCTCCAAAGTTGCCACCATACATTAAAGGCCAAACTCACCCTGCCGCGCCACCATACTAACTGGCAAGCCAAACGCGCCTTACCACGACAACATATTGATCGGCATGCCAACATGCCACTCTGCCGCGGTAGCATGCCACTCTAGCCTTGGACACGCCGCCAAGCCCTAATTCTTTCCACGACGCCAAAACCTAGCCTTGGCCACGCCGCCAAACCCTAATTCTTACCACGGCGCCAAAACTAGCCTTGGCCACGCCGCCAAGCCCTAATTCTTACCACGACGCCAAATCCTAGCCTTGGCCACGCCGTCAGGCCCAAATTATTACCACATCGCCAAATCCTAGCCTTAGCCACGTCGCCAAGCCTTAATTCTTACCACGACGCCAAATCCTAGCCTTGGCCATGGCACCAATCCCTAATTCTTACCATGACGCCAAATCCTAGCCTTGGACACGCCGCCATGCCCTAATTTTGTCCACGGAGCCAAACCTTAGCTTTGGCCATGCTACAACGCCACTGGCATGCCGCCATGCCGTGGCTACTAGTATGCCGCTATGCCATGCCACTGGCATGCGGCCATGCCACATCGACTAGGATGCCGCTATGACACGCCACCGGCATGCCTCTATGCCACTCCACTGGCATGCCGCTATGCCACGGCTACTAGCATGCCCCTATGACGCGGCTACGCCACTAGCATGTCACTATGTCATGGCTACGCCACTGACATGCCACTAGCATGCCGCAATGCCATGTCTCCACCAGGCGCTACTATGCCAATGGCACCACTTCGCTATACGGAGTTGTGGAAAGTCTCAAGCAACCCGCTACGCCACGTCTACGCCAGGCGCTACTATGATAATAGCGCCACTTTGTTACACAACAAAGATGTGGCCATAATCAACGGCTACCCTTCCTCATGAGATGTAATCTCAGCCATTCAAGTTCGCTACCAAACTGACGGACTTGCATGTGACAAGTTTTAGGAGGTCGACCAAGGAAAGCCTAATAGTATCACATGATATTTTCCTATGGCAAAGTCTCTTGACTTTAACTTGCCACACATAGCAACCTTCTACACATTTTCCAGGAAAACACTCGAGACATCAAACATGTCAGAAACTGGGGGATACTCATCAGGGTATTGGTCTGGCGGTTTACAACGTGCGGCGTGCAATGAGCCCATTACAAGAAAGTGTCATGAAGTAGGACAATTAGTGGTGGTGAAAAGTAACGGTGTAAACAATTCATTTCCTTCATCATGGAAGCGTAATGACTGACAGTTACACGAATTCACTTCCCTCATCATGGAAGCATAATGTTTGACGGTTACACGTTACTCTATTCTTCCACCACTCAATTTTTTTCACTTCCTACGAGACCGGTACGTTTAATATGACTTGTATAAATAGGCTTCACCTATTTTCACCGGACAATAAGTTTTGGCAAGAACAATACAGTTCTAGAAATCACCGGTAGCTTTCCATTCGTCTAACCAGTTCTACTTCCGATACAAGTATAAAATAACCCACACCTTTAGAATCAACGATTCTGGTCTAGACACTCTCTTCGCTTCCTCCCTAAGACCAACCCTTCTCCTTCACTTTGTGACCGAAGCAAGTCCTGGGAACGGCCATTTCTTGGTTTAGGCCAAGATTGTACATATTAATCTCTCGAATCAAAAGTAATCCCGCTCAGAACATGGTTTAGGGTTTAGATTCGTTTCTCACCCACACACCCGAAATTACCAAAATCAGCAGAAACGGTTTTCACCCACAAACACCAGCGACTACAGTGAGAGATTAATCTCTCAGTTGCAAATTCAACTCTCAAATTCCATCATCCTAACCGTAAATGCAATGCTTCGAAGCGTATCGTCCAAGAAAATACGGATTCAGGAGAATTACGTCTGGGGACTAGAGATTCTCCCCCTTACCGCGGATCGACCTGAAGATGTTTCACAGACAATAAAGAATGACTGGGGACTTTTCGAGGCAAGGAGGGCGTCACATAAAGACTTGGATTTAATCCTTGAAGATTCAGTTTTGGTGAAAAGCTCTAAAGCGAGTAAGTTTTGCTAGACAATGTTTACACGATCCATTGTTTGGGTTTTCGCATCTACAATGGAAGCCAATAACCCAATCATCCCAAGATTTCATATCTTTCCCTTTCTCACACAACATTCACGGTTTCGCAATTTTCCCGAAGGATTTTCTTACTTACATTTGCAAGTCAGATTTTGACATATTGATTGATCAAAAGGAAATTATTCCAAAATAATCCAAAAACTCTTGTAAGAAGCAATCATCTATCAATCCAAAAACCAGAAAACCAAACCATAAACTAGGCGTTTCTTTTGCCTTTCAAAAAAAAAAAACCTAAGAAAAGAAGTTCAGAAAATAAAATTATTCAAGGAAAATTGCCTAACAACGTCTCGTTCTTCTTGGAGAAAATGTCCTTCATGCATTGAAGAGCTGCCTGTTTCGCCTTCAACTCCTGGGACAACTTCTCGACTTCTGCCTCCTATTGATAAATCAAATCCGCGGAAGGGCCATTAACCGCTTCAGCCTGCAGCCTTTCGATATCAGAAAATCCCTAACGGAACCAAGAGGAGTTAAACTCAAAGTTTACACACATATCCTGATGGAATTTCCAACTCTTGACAACGTCTCCAGAAACAGTGTGTCTAGTTACGCCACACATGTCATGAATTGAAGATAAGGTTTCCTCCACTCGCTTAGCCAATGCAAAGTGACTATCAACCTTCCTGGTCGTGGCAATGTACCCATACCTCTTCCATATCTTTGTATATAGCTCCGCATAATTCACGGGCACACTAAATCCTCCAATCAACACGTGACCTTCAAAAGGAGCCTCGAATGGAGGATCGAAGATATAGCAACACCTGCGGCTGGATGTGCGACTAGCAAAGACTCTTTGGGAACAATCACACCCGTCGTCACGACAACATATTCCGCCATGGGAGATACAACAACACCTTCATGATGATCAACCTCCATCTCAAGATCACCAGCGGGTACGGTTTCCATGACTGGGGATACTGTTACACATTCATTGCCGTAGATGTCCATCTCAGAGTTATTTTCAGAAATAGCCTCTTCTTGTAAATATCACCAATTAATTAGTTATTCAGTATAAATAAATAATCCAAGAGAAAAGTGTGGAAAACTCACCGACTCATCTGTGGGCCCACTGGGACTAGAAGAAGACTCGCCGCTACGCTCTGGAGTACTTTTCCCATCATCTCCGGATCCTGAACTTTCTTCTTCTTCATCTTCCTCTTCGTTGTTAAGGGGCTCAGTATCGCCAGATTTTTCTTCAGGAGGCCCATTTTCCTGGCCATGTGCGAGCTTGGTGAAGCCGTTTACCTTGTTAAGAACTCCGGGTCAAAAAGGGAATAAATCTTCAGTGGCGACAATTCAAAATATTTATAAAATCAACCAAAGCAGTAAGAAAACCATACGTACTTGCATGTTGGAAGAACTGAAAGTCACAAGATCCATCGAATCCGTTTGGAAGCCACCTGCACAATTTTTCGACCTTTGCTCCTTTTTCCGAGGACTGTCCTCATCCGAGCTAGAGGATTTTTGCTTGCCCGAAGGAAGCTGTTTCAACAATTTATGCTTTTCCAAAACCGCAGAGGAAGGTTTTCCACGTGGCTTTGTTACAACATCCTGCACGAACTGATGAATGGAGAGGAAATCATCTAGCCAGAAGATGTTATAGTTGGGAGTTGTCACAAGTTTTCGTTCTGAGAGCAAGAAGGGAAGACTTTTATCCGGTGCAAAGACGCTGTAATCAAGAATAACCGGTAACGATTCATCTGGAGCTGTCGGCGAGGACGGAATGGGACTCCCTGATAAAAGCACATATGTCGAGCAGCCCTGTCAATGTTGTAAGGGACTACTCCACAAGATCCTCTGAAAAAAGATGGCACGTACCCAGGTATGCAGCTTCGCAAGAACACAGTTTCTCCAATGCTCATATTCCTGTCAGCAGAACGCAATATCACCTTCAGTACGAAAGCAAAAGTGTCTGGTTGAAATATGGAGGCATGGATTGGAGCCCAAGGACGAAAGTTAACCGCATGTGCGTTGTCAAGAACATCAATGAGCTTTGAACCAGGTCTTGGACGCCTCTCCAACCATCGAAGTATCCTAGAACCGCCATATGCATCAGGAAATGAGGTTCTCGATCGGGTTAGGAGCGTAATTCTTGAAATGCTCCCACAACCATGCTTGAAGAAAGGCGGCATGGATATACGGGTCTACTTTCATATACCCATTAAAGACGTACATTTTTGCTACTAAGTGATCCAGATGAGTGTACAAAGGGCCAAGAAACAAACTGCCGATGGGAAGAGCAAAGCCTTTCGCTATTTTGATAGCAAATTTGATGATATTTTGTCTTATCTCCTTCTTGCCAGAGCCATCATCAAAAACATCTCTGGATAACCGCAAAATTAAAAATGCAGCAACATGGAGTGTATTATCCAACACTTGATCCGACTCCGGCTCATCAGGGAACCACTCACACACCCACCAGTTATATAAGCACTTTTCCTCATAGTTCTTTTGAACATATATCGCTTCTTTTATGACCAAAGTGGCGTGTATTTCTTCTTCTTCCTCAGACAAGACTACATCAAGTTTCCCAATTATTGGAAGATTCAACAGAACGGCTACGCTTTCCAAAGATAGAGTCATCTCACCCCATCTACATATAGCCGTGTGAGTTTCCGGACACCATTTGGAGATGAAAGTAATCAAGCCTGCAATGTATTTTCTGATTTAAAGTACCGCAGACGCCATGACAGCATGCATGATTTGCGCCTCAATTAAGTTGGCCTTTACGTGGTTGCGACTCAACATAAATTTCATCCACTTATCATAAGAGCGCAATGGACTATGAAAAATTTTGAAGTAAATTGGAGAAGCACAGTACTCTTTCTTCTGAAGACAAAACCTCATTATACGCCCTGGGCAAATTGATTGGACTTCTCTGTCATTCTCTGAATCAGTCAGAAGAGTTGCCACGAATTTGGGATGGGTCCTTGTAATTGTAGCGGATTTCGTAAAGAACTCATCATTTGTGTTAGGCTCGGAGTTGTTAACATTCTCGATGCGGCGGCAGAACTGATTTCAGGTGATATCTTAACAAAATTCCTTATGCTTTTGAAGTAACTACAACGAAGCAAAACAGAAAAATTACTAGTTTGAAGGAATGCATAAAGTCAACGACACATTTTCTACGGAAATTTCCCTTTTGGACTCATTTTGTAGCACTCACATCAAAAAATAAATAAAAATAATGGGGATTGATGCTTGCTCAACGAGATATATATGTGATGTCGCGAGAAAATCCTCTTATCCAAAACCCGACAACATCGTGAGGAATATGTTTTTGGCTGAAATCGTACAAGGCCGCGAGAAGTATGCTCTCAGTCATATCACGTTTTGTCGCAGGAGTTATGCTCACGAAAAAAGGAAATCCTAAAGCTAGTTTTCATGGAAAAGGGAACAGGTGGCGTTGTCCACATGTACATGCTTTCCTAACATATGATTGTTTTCGTTGTGATTAACGCTACTACAATAATATTAGTGAAGAAGAATTATTCATATTGAAGTGTTGTTACAAATTCATGGAGGTCATGCCTATGGTTATGGTTTACACCAACACAGAAGAGCAAACAAAATAAGAAACGTTAAGAAACATACCTAAAATACGCTCGCCTACTTTTACTGATGTTCTCTCCGCTGGTCCAAGTCTTTGCCGCTAGCACCAAGGTGTGGAAACAAAGCCAACAATACGAAGGTAAGGAAGATGGGTAACCCCTTTTATAGGCATGGTGTTTTGGAGTTCAACTAGAGAAGGGTTTACCTTTTGGGACTGTTTGTAGGTGAAAATGGTTTCTGCTGATTTAAGTAATTGCGGGTGTGCAGGTGAGAAACAATTTAAACCCTAAACAATGTACTGCAAGGGAGTACTTTAGATTCGAGAGATCAATCTGTACAAGTTCGGTCTAAACCAAGAAATGGCCATTCTAGACTTGATTCGGTCACAAAGTGGAGGAAAATGGGTTGGTTTTGCGGAGGGCAGCAAGGAAAGTGGTGAGACCAGAATAGTTGATTCTGGAAGAGTAGTTGGGTTACTACGACTTGTTATCAGAAAAGTGAGAGAGCTCACAAGGTGAGCTAGAAAGCAAGTATTTTTGAGTGTTGTATCTCCCGTATGAACTTGTTATTCAATAGAAATAGGTAAGAGATATTTATACAAGTCGGAGTAAAAACATACCCTGGTCTCATTAGGGAGTGGGGAAGCAAATGAGAGGAGGTGGTAACTATATGCATGGAATTGATGTTCCATAAAGTGGTTAACGCATGAAACTGGTTTTCATGAAATTGTTAATGTTATGGAATTGATGTCCCATAAAGTTGTTAACGCATGTGCTTTTATGTCCCATGAACGTTTCCCACATAACTTCCCGTATTTACTAACCGCCTCACCCTTATGACACTTCCTTATGACGGGCATAGTGTACGCCGCACGCTGTAAGCCGCCAAACCAATACCCAAAGAGGATCCCCCAGTTTGTGTTGATGTCTCAAATTTTTTGGAAAACATGTAGCACGTTGTTGTGGCTTGGCAAGTGAAGATCGGGAAACTTTCCAGCCTGGTGACCTTCGACGGTCGAGATTTTGCATCTTGAGAGGAGGGGAAACTATTGATTGTTGCACGCCTTCGTTTTGGTAGCCACGTAGTTAGGGCCAACGTGGTGGCGTGTCTAGGTTGGCATGCCGTTGGCATGGCAAGGTTTGGCGTGGCCAAACTTAGGTTTTCGGGCCAAAGGTTACCATATGTCGTCTGGTAACCTTGGATGGCTAGTATTTGCTCCTAGGATTGAAGGGCAACCGTTGATTGTTGCACGCCTTCGTTTTGGCAGCCGCGCGCGGCTAGGTTGGCATGCCGTTGGCATGGCAAGGTTTGGCGTGGCCAAACTTAGGTTTTCGGGCCAAAGGTTACCATGTGTCGTCTGGTAACCTTGGATGGCTAGGATTTGCTCCTGGGATTGAAGGGCATTCGTTGATTGTTGCACGACTTCGTTTTGGTGGCCGCGTATGGAAGACCAACAGGGTGGCGCTGCTAGGGTGTGGTTAGGATTGGCATGTGGGGACAAGGGTTCGCCTTGGGCATGGCTAGCTTTGGCTAGGTGCGATTTTGGCTTGGCATGTGGGGCCAAGGGTTTGCCATGGGAGTATGGCGTGGCTAGGGACAAGGCAAGGGCGTTTGTCTTGGCATGATGTTACTAGCATGGCTAGGGCTAGGGAAAAGTGCGTTTGGCATGGCGCGGCTAGCTTGGCTAGGTTTGGTTTGGCTTCGAATGTGGGGCCAAGGGTTTGTCATAGGCTCATGGCGTGGCTAGGGCCAAGGCAAGGGCGTTTGGCTTGGCATGATGTGCCTAGCATGGCTAGGGCCAAGGAAAAGTGCGTTTGGCATGGCGCGGCTAGCTTGGCTAGGTTTGGTTTGGCTTGGCATGTGGGGCCAAGCATTTGCCATAGGCGCATGGCGTGGCTAGGGCCAAGGCAAGGGCGCTTGGCTTTGCATGATGTGACTAACATGGCTAGGGCCAAGGCAAAGTGTATTTGGCATGGCGCGGCTAGCTTGGCTAGGTTTGGTTTGGCTTGGCATGTGGGGCCAAGGGTTTTCCATAGGCGCGTGGCATGTATAGGGCCAAGGCAAGAGCGCTTGGCTTGGCATGATGTGACTAGCATGGCTAGGGACAAGGAAAAGTGTAGTTGGCATGGCGCGGCTAGCTTGGCTAGGTTTGGTTTGGCTCGGCATGTGGGGCCAAGGGTTTGCCATAGGCGCATGGCGTGGCTAGCTTGGGCTAGGTGCGATTTTGGCTTGGCATGTGGGGCCAAGGGTTTTCCATGGGTGTATGGCGTGGCTAGGGCCAAGGCAAGGGCGTTTAGCTTGGCATGATGTGACTAGCACTGCTAGGGCCAAGGAAAAGTGCATTTGGCATGGCGTGGCTAGCTTGGCTAGGTTTTAGTTTGGCTTGGCATGTGGGGCCAAGGGTTTGCCATAGGCGCATGGCATGGATAGCTTGGGCTAGGTGCGTGACCAAGCTAGGGTTTTGGGTCAAAGGTCATTTGGTAACCTTAGACGGCCGGGATTTGCTCTTGGGATTTAAGGGCAACCGAATTGTTGCATGCCTTCATTTTGATAGCCGCGTAGTGAAGGCCAGTATGGTGGTGCGGCATGGGGCCATGGCGAGGTGCGTTTGGCATGGCGCAGTAGGTGTTTCTGGCATGATTTGTCATTGGCACGGAGGTGTGGCTAGCATGGTTGGCATGCTTTGGCGCGGTCGATGTGGCTAGCATGATTTTCTATTGGCACAGAAGTGCGGCTAGCATGGTTGGCATGATTTGGCGTGGTCGGTGTGGCTGGCATGATTTTCCATAGGCATAGATGTGCAACTAGCATGGTTGGCATGCTTTGCGCGATCGGTGTGGTCGACATGATTTGCCATTGGCACAGAGGTGCGCTAGTATGGTTGGCATGCTTTGGCGCGCCAGTGTGGTCGACTTGATTTGCCATTGGCACAGAGGTGCGGCTAGCATGTTTGGCATGCTTTGGCGCGGACGGTGTGGCTGGAATGATTTGCCATTGGCACAGAGGTGCGGCTAGCATGGTTGGCATGCTTTGGCGCTCGGTGTGGCTAGCATGATTTTCCATCGGGCAAAGGGCACGTAGGGCAGCTAGCATGCTTGGCATGCTTTGGCGCGGTCGGTGTGGCTAGCATGATTTGCCATTGGCACAGAGGTGCGGCTAGCAAGGTTGGCATTCTTTGGCGCGGTCGGTGTGGGTGGCATGATTTTCCATTGACACGGAGGTGCGGCTAGCATGGTTAGCATGCTTTGGTGCGGTCGGTGTGGCTGGCATGATTTTTCATTGGCACATAGGTGTGGCTAGCATGGTTGGCATGCTTTGGCGCGATCGGTGTGGCTGGAATGATTTGCCATTGGCACACGTGGGAATTAGGGTTCGTCTTGTAATAACCCTAATTTGAAAAAGATACCTCGATAATTATTTAGGGACACATTAAAGGTTTCGGTAAATGTGCCTAGTAAATGCTTGTTACTTTAAATTTTGTGACATCATTTTCTGCTAGGGTTTAGTGTTTTACGATTTTAACCCAAAGGTAAAAACCACCATCAACAGAGGTCAATCACCTCCTCGGAGGAAACGGGAAATCGAAGGTATTCCCTTGGTTTCATGATGATGCATGGGAGCTTTAGTGGCGCTCTTCCTCGCGGGTTTCTGCTGCGCAGCAGGTGCATCACGTTTTGGCTGGTGGCCCGTAGTTGGGGCCTTCCTTTTTCCTATTTCGTTCACTATGTTCACGGAGGATGAGCCGACATTAAATTGCTTCCGGTGAGGCGTCTATTCCCGCGAGTTTCACCCGTGTCTTGATTGCTGGCCTAGTTATTTTGCAATGTCGGTGTTATCGTTGCGTATCGTCTAGCGCTTCATGGAGTTTGTGGAATATTTGGAAGCGCAAGTTTTCTAGCAAGTCACGGTAAATAGGAACCATACCATTGATGCACGCGTTCACAGTACATTGCTCAAATCACGTTTGGGTCCATGATCGAGCGCTTGAACCTCGAACCTTTTGACAAAATCATTCGGATGTTCGTTATCCCACCGGTACATTCTTCCGAGGTCCGAGAAAGTAACTTGTTGAGACACGAAGAATTACTTCCGTAAAACGCGGTAACCATGCTACCCCAGGTTGGGAATACTTTTTGTTCGGCGGGATGTTTGTTATACCATGTATACGCCCTTCCAATTAAGTGATTTTGAGAACTCCCTTAGACGAAAAACGTGATTATATTCATGTTCATTTAGGGATTCCAAGAAACGGGAGACATGCTCATGTGCATTCCCGGTACCATCGTACAGGGTGAATTGAGAAGAGGAGCCCTTGGAAGAGGGATTCTTTGCATTTCGGATGGGTAAGGGGGTTGGTGTTGATGCATGCCCAGCTCATCATTCTTGATTCGGTTGCGGAGAAGTTGCTCCAGATCTTCTCGCGTGACGAAGTTGGACGACTGATTTCTTTCCAATCGGATTCTAGTGCGAATTTCCTCGTCCACGGAGGCGTGCTTCCCTGAGGTGCTAGCTTCGGGGTTGTTGAAGACGTTTCTAAACGGCTCTGGAGGACGCGACTTACGTGGTATCCGCTCTGTCAGGGTCTTAAGAAAGACGAGTACTTCCTTCTGTGTGGAAACCATATCCGTCTGGGATCTGGCGAGCATTTCCTGTCGTTCCATTAAATCAGCGATGGTGACATAAGGACGGCTTCCTATGGTCCCTACGGTCTCTCGTCTCGTCGCTGTGGTAGTTGGAACCTTAGTTGTGGTTGGAGGTGTCCTGCTATACGAAACATTAGGAGCCGCAGCAGCAGCTCTAGATCTAGTGACTGATGGCGTAACGCCCGAAGAGGTGTTTTTGTTGTCGTGATTATAGGGTTGTGCAGAGTAATTAGAGACGGCGGCGGCTCTGGCCCTGGTGATTGGCGTTGTTACGCTTGAGGAAGCGCATTCGGAGTTACTATAGTCAGTAGGTGATGTAACGACGCTATTGGGAGAGACGTTAACATCGTGGACGTCTTTTTTTGGTATTCTCGTCAACCGCTCCCGGACACTCCGAAGTTCCACCATATTGGGATTGACGTTCGGGAAACGAAATCGGGAGTTGGAGTTGATATTGTAACCGATAGATCAATCCTCCCGCTGTGGTCGCCAATTTTTTGTTGGTGAAAATGGTTTCTGCTGATTTCGGCAATTGCGGCTGTGCAGGTGAGAAACAATTTAAACCCTAAACAATATACTGCAAGGGAGTACTTTAGATTCGAGAGATCAATCTTTACAAGTCCGGCCCTAAACCAAGAAATGGTCGTTCCAGACTTGCTTCGGTCACAAAGTGGAGGAGAATGGGATGGTTTTGGGGAGGGAAGCAAGGAAAGTGGTGAGACTAGAATAGTTGATTCTGGAAGAGTAGTTGGGTAACTACGACTTGTTATCAGAAAAGTGAGAGAGCTCACAAGGTGAGCTAGCAAGCAAGTATTTCTGAGTGTTGTATCTCCCGTATGAACTTGTTGTTCAATGAAAATAGGTAAGACCTATTTATACAAGTCGGAGTAAAAACATACCCTGGTCTCATTAAGGAGTGGGGAAGTAAATTGGAGGAGGTGGTAACCGTATGCATGGAATCGATGTTCCATAAAGTGGTTAATGCATGAAACTGGTTTTCATGAAACTGTTAACGCTATGGAATTGATGTCCCATAAAGTTGTTAACACATGTGCTTTATGTCCCATGAACGTTTCCCACATAACTTTCCGTATTTACAAACCGCCTCACCCTTATGACACTTTCTTATGACGGGTGTAGTGTACGCCCCACCCTGTAAACCGCCAAACCAATACCCAAAGAGGATCCCCGTTTGTGTTGATGTCTCGAATGTTTTGGAAAACATGTAGCACGTTGTTGTCTTTGCAAGTCAAGCTCGGAAACTTGCCAGCCTGGGTGACCTTCGACGGTCGAGATTTTGCATCTTGAGAGGAGGGGCAACCGTTGATCGTCGCAGACGCCTTCGTTTTGGTAGCCAGCGTAGTGAGGGCCAACTTGCATGGTGGCGCGCTAGTTGGCATGCCGTTGGCATGGCAAGGTTTGGCGTGGCCAAACTTAGGTTTTCGGGCCAAAGGTTACCATGTGTCGTCTGGTAACCTTGGATGGCTAGGATTTGTTCCAAGGATTGAAGGGAAACCGTTAATTGTTGCACGCCTTCGTTTTGGTAGCCGCGTAGTGAGAGCCAACGTGGTGGCGCGGCTAGGTTGGCATGCCGTTGTCATGGCAAGGTTTGGCGTGGCCAAACTTAGGTTTTCGGGACAAAGGTTACCATGTGTCGTCTGGTAACCTTGGATGGCTAGGATTTGCTCCTGGGATTGAAGGGCAACTGTTGATTGTTGCACGCCTTCATTTTGGTGGCCGCGTAGGGAAGGACAATAGGGTGGCACGGCTAGGGTGTGGTTGGGCATGTGGGGCCAGGGGTTCGCCTTGGGCGTGGCTAGCTTTGGCTAGGTATGATTTTGGCTTGGCATGTAGGGCCAAGGGTTTTCCATGGGAGTATGGCGTGGCTAGGGCCAAGGAAAGGGCGTTTGGCTTGGCATGATGTGACTAGCATGGCTAGGGCCAAGGCAAAGTGCGTTTGGCATGGCGCGGCTAGCTTGGCTAGGTTTGGTTTGGCTTGGCCTGTGGGGCCAATGGTTTTCCATAGGCGCATGGCGTGGCTAGGACCAAGGCAAGGGCATTTGGCTTGGCATGATGTGACTAGCATGGCTAGGGCCAAGGCAAAGTGTGTTTGGCATGGCGCGGCTAGCTTGGCTAGGTTTGGTTTGGCTTAGCAAGTGCACAACCTTGCCCAGAATAAGAAAACAAGGAGCCGCATCAGCAAAGGGAGGCGTGGCCATGCCTTAGGCCAACTGGCGCCAGTTGCCATTGGCCACGCCCCTTCCTAAACCGGCCATATTTCTCTCGACCAATCGTGTCGCCTCAAATTAGCCACGCGCACATAAGTTGTGGTTTGGCCCATACTCGCCGGCCCCACTTCCCATCGACCAATCAGGTCGCTCTAAAGCCGCCACACTCTCGTCAGAAGTGTATCCACGCCCATGCTTGGCCGGCTCTCTTTTAATCGACCAATCAGGTTGCTCTAAATCTCCCACACTTCCACCGCGGCTTATGTTTGGCTGGACCCTTTCCTCGGCCAATCAAGTCGCTCCAAAGTTGCCACCATACATCAAAGGCCTAACGCACAATGCCGCGCCACCATACTAACTATAATGCCAAACGCGCCTGACCACAACAACATATTGATCGATATGCCAACATGCCACTCGGCCGCGGTAGCATGCCACTTTAACCTTGGCCACGCCGGTAAGCCCAAAATCTTACCACGGCGCCAAAACCTAGCCTTGGCCACTCCGCCAAACCCTAATTCTTACCATGGCGCCAAAACCTAGCCTTGTCCACGCCGCAAAGCCCTAATTCTACCACGATGCCACCGAGCCCTCGTCACGCCGCCTGCACCCTATTCTTACCACGACGCCAAATCCTAGCCTTGGTCACGTCGCCAATCCCTAATTCTTACCACGATGCCAAATCCTATCCTTGGACACGCCTCCAAGCCCTAATTTTGGCGATGGAGCCAAACCTTAGCTTTGGCCATGCTACAACGCCACAAGCGTGGCCATGCCACAACGCCACTGGCATGCCGCCATGCCACGCCACTGGCATGCCGCCATGCCACGCGACTAGTATGCCGCTATGCCACGCCACTGTCATGCTGCTATGCCTGGCCACCGGCATGCCGCCATGCCACGACTACCAGCATGCTGCTATGATTGGCCTACGCCACTAGCATGCCGCTATGTCATGGCTCCACCAAAGCTCTATGATAGTGGATAAACACCTAATGTTATATCTAGTATTTATGCTTTCTTTGCGAGTTTTCATGTAAATTATGTATCTTATGTTTGCTTTTGAATATTTAGGTACTTTGAGTCACTTGGAACTAAAGAAGAAGAAACTAGGGCAAAAGTCTCATCTCATGTGCAAATGCTTTTGGAGGCGGATTATTTCTCACAATTTACTTTTATTTCTTCATCTTTGTCCGAAAAGTATGTTGGCTTTTAGTGATGCAACTTTTCCTGGGTCTCGAAAAGCACGACAACTTTAATGATGACTCTCATTGAAGAGAAGAGTGAATCAGAAATAAGAGACGGTTAAGGTTGGTGGAAGGATTTAAGAAAAGCGCCAATTCTCATATGAGCATAATGGTGGAAAAGGGGCTGTCAATTGGTTGGCCCTTATCTACCTCACACGGGTGGCCCATATCAATCTGGGGCGCTCAGAAGCAATTTCTATCATTACCTACACCTAAATTTCGTAGAAGAAAGAAATCATCAATTATCATTGGCTTTTACTTCTCTCATTGCCTCGAACCGATTGCGGCTCCATTGTTTATCGCAGGAAGAACGAGTCTTGTCCGAGAGTTGAGAGAATTTCTGTGGAAAGGAATCAATTGAAGAAGGAGATGATTCAAACAAGGTGATGGAGAAGATTGTTGGTCATGGTCAAGAAGAAAAGGGGATCTGAGATTGTGATTTTCAAGGGTTTCCACGGATTTGATGATTAAGGTTGAGATGGAAGGTTTTGATAGATAAATTCGAAGATGGTAGAGAAATTGGTAATGGGTTCGTGTGAATTTGAGATTTTAGAGAAGAAATTCATGGTTTAGGATTGCTTGTCGGGCAAGGCTGTGGTTTCTGGTGAAGATTAAGATGGAAGCAAAAGAAGGGTTTGGCGTACTGGATTATAGCTGGATAAGATGGGTTTTTGGTGATGTTGAGATAATGGGAACTGATGGATCTGAAAGTGAAGAATTGCTGCTGCTAGTTGAATTGAATCAATGAAGGCTGTGTAGATGAATGTGTAGGAGTACTGCATTGGAATGAGCTTTCACCGCAATTGCAAGCCATGGAAATGGAGTGTTGGTGATTGAGAATGGTTTGAGAAATTTTGGAGGAAGTAATATTGATGTTTGCGTAGGGAGAATTTGAGGCACAACCGAAGAACATGGAGAAACCGGGTTTGTATGTGATGAAATTGCGTTTAGTGCCAAGACTTGATGTGATTTGTTGGTTCAAGCTACGTAAATTGTCAATGGGTTAAACTGAGTTGGAAATGAGGTTATTGTGTGTGACAAGATGCACCAGATGTTGTTGGTGCGAGCAAAGAACCGGTGGAGGAGATGCGGTGGATGTAATATGTTGGTACGTTTGAAAGAGAAGACAAAGATGGAGCTGAAAGGTAACCAGTGCAGTAACAATGGCGAAGCTAATGGTGTTGCGATTATGGATCAGGAGACTTGAATTGACAAGGATTAACAGGTTCTCGTTAATGTGGCATGAGATGCAAGGGGTGCCGCATCGGTGATGCTGAGCGAGATATTTCAGATGGTTAGGCCGGTGAAACTAAAATACCGGAACCCGAGGTAATGATGTTTGCGGGTTGCAAGAGTTGGAATCGTCGGGGACTAGCTTGATGCGAATAGGAGTTGGTTGATTACGTGGGCGAATGGAGCTTGTTGCAAGGTATCTAGATGGCCGTGGACGAGGTTTAGTGCTTATGGCAGAGGAATGGAGATGGGGTGCGTAATGCATAGCCATCATGGATAGACCGAAATGGTGAAGTGCAATCGGTGCACAACACAAGTTCAAAGGTATGCAATGGCCTAAAGCAAGGCAAGTAGACCAAATCGATGAGTTAGCTTTCCGACTCGCCCCACTGTACTGATAACATCACCGAGCTGACTCACCGAGCCGACTCGGTTGACCGTTAGTCAGCTGCTTACTTTTAACGGTTGAGCGTTATGTTTGACCAAAGGACCGGGCGGACTTTGCCTAGGTCACTGAGACTTTTCGGCGCAACACCTGGCCGAAACCAGTTTTTCCGAGCATATTTTTGAGACATATTTTCAAATGGGTTTCTCACACATGGTTCATGGGCTTGGTGGACTTTTTGGTAATGGACTTTGAAGACCTAATTTTGGAAAGTGGGAAGGTATAAAAAGAAAGGGTTTCTATTCTTTTGAAATATCACGTATTCTTCTTGGAGATTTGCAGAGAGCCGGAGCTAGGGTTTGCTTTCATTTAATATTTTCATCTTCTTTACTTTATTCTCCATTATTATTTGATGATGAACTCCAACATTATGAGTAACTAAAACTCTTTGGTTAAGGGCGATTTGAAGCTTCTCGAAATATGAATCTATAATTGATGAAATAACTTGTTCTCTTGCATTTATTTATGTTATTGATTGATTTCTACCATGCTATTATTGTTTATGGATTATTTGTTGATTGTTTAAGTTCGAAATTAAATAGTTGATTCATAATTCTATTGCTAGTTTAGATTTTCTTCGACCGTAATTGTCTAGAGAAGATAAACGCAAGTAGCAATATATAGGTATTGATGATGGGACTTTGTTAAGTACTTATATGTAGAAATCAACACTAGTAGGTGATTCATGCTTTTGAGTTCATCAGGAGCAACCTTATCTCACAAAGTAACTTAGAGCATTTGTTTAAGTCGAACTTAGTAAGCGTACCTCTAGGAAACTTGGCAAGTAGGAACAGGTAGTCGGCGCTTCCGTATCCGGTGAAACTAGGAGATAATAACGGAATAGTTCGTACTAATTATTCCGGGGTTGTTAGTAACATGATAATAAAGAACATAGCTATTTATCAATTTGGTTTGTATTCGTGGTCTAGAATGAACCTTTAATCAATTTACTTCTTATATTTGAATACGTTTTTACAATTTTCTACAACAAAATCATCTTTGCTAAGAGGTATTTGCATAACAACTTGAACTTCATACCTCCTTGGGACGATCCTACTTACATTATACTACTTGCTGGTAAAGAGAAGTAGAGAATTTATTTTGAGAGATTGACACCTTGTCGAAAATTGGGCGCCGATTCTTAGAAAATGATGGCAAGTTTAGTTGTTATTTTTATTCTTAGTTGTTACTTTTGTTTTTATTTTCAATTTCTATCTACTTATTCAACCTCTTAGTCCGGGATTTTCAGGTACTCATTCTTTGGTGAATGCGTGGAGAGGGCAGACCAAGTCAATTGGTATACGTCTTCGTTTCGGGCATAACCCAAGGATTTCATTCGACGAGTCAACACTCCACTTCCTCAAAGTTCTACACCAAGTGAATTCTCGGACTCGGACGAAGAGGAAGACAACAACAATGGGAGGATCGACCACGGCTCCAAGAACACTCATGAGCTCACTCTCCAAACCTAGATCGTGACCTTTATGTATTGGTGAATGGAAACATTGAGTCGAAACCTGGCCCAGTTAACTTGCTGCCCAAATTCGAGAGGTTTAGCGGGAGAAGATCCTAATCGTCACTTGCAACAATTCCATCATGTGGTAACTAGTATGAAGCAAGCAGCTGCCAGAGATGCGGATATGGCTATGATAATGACTTTTCCTTTCTTTCTCTTTTAGATCTGCGGGAGAGTGGTTCTTTTGCTTACCGTCGGAAGCATAACCACATGGAATGGGATGAAGAAATTGTTCCTTGAGAAGTATTTTCCAAGATCAAAGTAGCTAGTGGATTCGTATGAGATTTGTGGTATTAGGCAAGTATCGGGAGAGACTCTCCATGAGTATTGGGAGCCTTCAAGAAGCTTTTAGCCAGCTGCCCACACCACCAAATCAGCGATCAACTTGTGATTCAATATTTCTACGAGGGGTTGTTTTCTAATGATAGAAATTTGATCGATGCCGCAAGTGGTGGTGCACTTACTAACAGCATCATTGCGGAAGCTACAAGTTTGTTGGAGAATATGACTCGAACACTCAACAATTCTACACCGAGATGAATCACAGAAGGGGAAGGTGAATGAAGTTGGCAATTCTTCACACATGGAACAGGATGGGCAACATGGAGAGAATGATGACTCAAATAGTCAGCTGTTTGTCATGCAGATCATCATATACCGAAGATGTTGAGCAAGCAAGTGCTATGTACCAAAATCGGCAAAAAAGGCCAGGTACGATCCGTACTCAACACATACAATCGAGGTTGGCGTGATCATCAATTTGGGCCTATGCAAACAAGCAAGCTGCTGCAAATCCTACTTTCAATCAAGGAGGATGTCAATTCATGCAAAGACCACCACAAGAAACTCAAGGCACGAGTATAGATGACAAGTTGAATCTCTCATTCTCAACACAATGATGCAAGATAAGCAAAAGTCAGCAATGGAGATGAAGGACATTCGAACACAAATGGTCAATTAGCTAATGCGCAAGAGCAAATTGGAGGCACAAGCGGAGGGAAAACTTCATCGCAATCAATAAATCACAAGGAGAATGCCAATGCTATTGAGTTACTAAGTGGGAAGCAAGTAGAGCAGGAAAGCATCCAGGGTGTCCCATGAACTCCGATTTGGAGAAAGAAGAGGGTGAAAACAACCCCTAAAAAGGCTGACCATTAACAAATTCTAACTCAAAACTCATGTTTCTTTTTATGTTACTTCTCCGCCTTTTCTAGCGGGTTGCAAAAGAGTCGAACAAGGAGACATGAAAATTAAGAGCTTTTGGAAATCTTTAAGAATTGAGGTGAACATTCCACTCATTGAGCGATAAGGCAAGTTCCACGATGGGCAAAGTTCTTGAAGGAATTGTGCGCTAACAAGCACAAATTGGCCGTGTGAGGTAATGAGTGTGGGGGAGAATGCTTCATGCATATCTTCAAAAGAAACTCCCACCTAAGTTGAAAGACCCAGGTAGTTTCACCATACCATGTCTTATTGGTAAAATCAACGTGCTATGTTAGATTTAGCATCCATTAATGTTATGCCTGCCTCCGTTTATGAATCATTGAATCTTGGACCTCTTAAGAATTCCAGAGTTGTTGTCCAACTTCTTTGATTGGTTAAGTGCTTGCCAAAGGGGTTATTGAAGATGTTTTGGTGCAGGTTAATCAACTCATATTTCCCGATTTCTATGTTCTTGACATGATGGATGAAGATTCACCATCGTCTACTCCCTTGCTTGTTAGGTAGACCATTCCCATGAAGAACTAGCTAGAACAAAGATTGATGTTTTCAAGGGCGCTTTAAGCTATGGAATTTGATGATGAGATCATAAATTTCAATATCTTTGAAGCTATGAGATATCCTAGTGATGTGCATTCCTCGTTTTTCAATTGATATTATTGATTCTCTAGCTCCATGATTTTTGAATTGAATGGTGAAGATGCTTTAGAAAATACCATAGTGGAAGGTTTAGGTTATGGAAAATACAAAGACATTGAAAGTGAATTGTCTATTTGTGATGAGCTTAAAGAGGTCAATTTTATCTCTTAACTCTCAAGAAGTTCCACCAAAATATAATGTGTCTTTATGTTTCTTTGCCGCTTTACTAATGAGAAACTTTTCACAAGTCGATTGTGCGTTTATTCTTGAGTTAGAAACCTCTCAGGATCACCTTAAATGGTGTATTTAGGTGACAAGGAAGAGTTACACTGATCGTATTGACAACATACCAAAGGTGCAAGAGGAGAAGCTTGTTCGAGTGCTAAGAGAGTACAAGTCTGCCATTAGGTGGACCATTCGAGATATCAAAGGAATCAGTCCTTCCACATGTATGCAGAATACTTCTTGAGGAGGGGCAAAACCAACAAGGGAAGCTCAACGTCGCTTGAACCCTCCAATGATGGAAGTAGTCAAGAAGGAAATCCTGAAGTTGTTGGATGTCGGGGTTATCTATCCGGCATCAGATAGCAAATGGGTGAGCCGATTCAAGTCGTTCAAAAAGTCAGGAATCACGGTGGTGAAAAACGAAGATAATGACTTGGTTCCAACTAGAATTCGGACCGGTTGGAGAGTTTGCATTGATCTTGAAGGAAGCTCAACTCTACCACCGAAAGGACCATTTTCCCTTTACCATTTATTGATCAAATGCTTGAAAGATTGGCTGGACATTCTTATATTGCTTGACGGTTTTTTCGGTTATAACCACAGATTGTAATAGCTCCCAAGATCAAGAAAAGACAAGCGTTACTTGCCCTTTGGCTTTTGCGATATAGACGCATGCCATTTGGCTTGTGCAATGCACCAGCCACTTTTCAACGCCAGTATGGTAAGTATATTCTCGTTATGTGGAAAGCATCATAGAAGTGTTTATGGATGATTTCGCGTGTATGGTGATTCTTTTGACAAATGCTTAGATAACCTTGCACTTATTCTTAAACGTGCGAAAGTAGAAGCCCAATCTTGTGCTTAATTGGGAAAAATGTCACTTTATGGTTAATCATGGGATTGTTCTAGGTCATGTTGTATCCTGAAGGGGTTAGAAGTGACAAGGCTAAGATAGATTTGATTCTGGAACTTCAATACCCCACAAATGTGAGGGAGTTTCGCTCTTTTCTTGGTCATGCAGGTTTTTAGAGGAGATTCATCAAAGTATTTCTCCAAGATTGCAATGCCCTGTGGAGACTCTTGCAAAAGATGTGGCCTTTGATTGTAATGAAGAATGCAAGGAAGCTTTCGACACACCTTGAAAGAGTTGTTGACTACCGCACCAATCATCAAACCACGTGACCGGGAGCAAGCCATTTGAGTTAATGCGATGCAGTGATTATGCCGTTGGAGGCGATGTTAGACTGAGCGAGATGGCAAGTTCCATATGCCATTTATTATGCTTCAAGAATTCTCACCAGACACAAATCAACTACTCACTCTCAAAAGGAGCTTTTGGCCATAGTGTTTGCACTCGAGAAGTTTAGATCTTATTTAGTGGGTACAAGGTGGTGGTTTCTCGACCATGCGCACTTCGATACTTGCTCACAAAGAAGGATGCTAAGCCAAGGCTCATGGGTGGTTCTTCTTTCAAGAGTTCAACTTGCAAATCAAGGACAAGAAGGGCGATGAGAATCTTGTGACGGATCATTTAAGCGGATTGGTTAGTCCGAAGAAACATTCCTTTGCATGATAGCTTCTAGGATGAGCAACTCTTTACGGTTGGTGGCACAACTCCATGGTACGATCAAGTTAACTTCTTGGTGACCAGGACAAGTACCTAGTTCCATGTCTACATTCAAAACACAAGCTCAAGAAGATTGCTAAGCAATATATATGGGATGAACCTTATTTGTGGAAGCATTGCTCAGATCAAATGATCTAAACGAGTGCGTACTTGAATCCGGGAAGTTCCAATCAGTTCTCTAATTTTTGTCACTCATATGCTTGTAGTGTGCCACGGACCAAGAGGACAGCCCTCAAGGTTCTCAAAGTGGTTTTTATTGGCCTACATTGTTTAAGGATGCATATCTATGTTGTAAGGCTTGTGATAGGTGTCAAAGGACAGGCAACCTTGGTGCTAGAAACCAAATGCCGCAAACATAAATTCTCATTTGTTGAGATTTTGATGTTTTGGGGTATCGATTTTATGGGGCCTTTTGTGAATTCCCAATGGGAAATTTTTTATACTTCTTGCTGTAGATTATGTTTCTAAGTGGGTGGGAAGCTAAAGCCACCCCTACCAATGATTCTCATATTGTTTGTGAGTTTGTGAAGGAACATATCTTTTCTAGGGTTTGGAACACCTCGAGTGGTGATTAGTGATGGAGGTTCGCACTTGAGAGATCCTTTCACGCTCTTCTAAAGAAGTATAACATTTCTCATAAAGTTGGCACACCGTATCATCCACAAACGAGTGGACAAGTTTGAAATTTCCAATAGGGAGATTAAGTCCATCTTAGAGAGAAGACGGTGAATGTTACAGGAAGATTGGAGTTATAGACTCAATGACGCTTGTGGGCGTATAGGCACTATAAGACACCCATCGGTATGTCTCCTTTTAGGCTTGTCTATGGTAAACCTTGCCATCTTCCCGTCGAACTTGAACACAAAGCTTATTAGACTATCAAAGGTATGTAATGGAATTAGATGCGGTAGTGAAGACATGGAAACTTGACTCAATGAGTTAGAAGAGATACGAAATGATGCATATGAAAGTTCACGCATTTATAAAGAAAAGACCAAGGCTTTCCATGATAAAATGATTTCCCGAAAGAAGTTTTGAAGTAGGCGTAGTTCTTTATTCCATTCGTCTTAAATTGTTTTAAGGTAAACTTAGGTCCAGATGGGTTGGACCATTTGTTGTTACTAATGTGTTTGCGCATGGTTGATTGAGATAACTAGTCCAAAACAGGGCTGATTTCAAGGTTAACTAGCCATCGCTTGAAACCATACTATGAGCGGTTGTGACGGAGAATCGGGATATGATCACATTGGAGTGACCCACTCCCTCTCGGGAGGAGTAATTGGTCGAACGATCGGGCGACGACGTTAAACCAGCGCTAAGTGGGAGGCTGACCCACCGGTTTGTATCTTTCCCTTTATCTTTTTATTTTTTGGCATTTTATCTTTATTTTCTTGTTTTTGCATATCATTTGCGGAATGTCCCACCTTGAACCTTCTTTGGGTGATTCAATTTTACATTGAGGACAATGTAAGTTTAAGTGTGGGGGAGCATTTATATGTTGTATAGTTTGTTTTAGTTTGTTTTATGCCTTTAAAAAAAAAAAAAAAAAAAAAAAAAAACAGAAAAATTTGTGCTTTTGAACAAATCTAGAAACTTGTGCCTTTAGGACGTACCATTAGTGGATGGAATCATTTTGATTGCGGGGAGTTGAGGAACCCATTAATTAGTAACAGAACATAACCGGGAATCACAAATAACATGATAGTCGTTACCATATCTCGGAATATCACCATGCATAACGTATCTATTTTTATTTTATTTTCCATATTTATCTATTGTTCTCTAAGTGCTTTGGTGGGTCACTAAACATCGACGTGTTATTACTGCTAGGATGAAATAGAGTGATTGAGTTGCTAGAAAAAAAAAAAAAGAAAAAAAAAAAAAAGAAAAGAAAAAGAGACCAGGCCAATTAGACCAAACGGAATAAGAATGACACTTGGAATAGCAGTATGTGTGAAACGTAGTCCGGTCTCCGTCGCCTAAAACAAGCGTGGAATGTGCGGGATCCAAGGCAACTATCACGTGCCTTGCTGACAAGAAGCATGCGCTTGGATCCAAAGATCGAATCATCTTTGTCACATAAAAAAAAAAAAAAAGAAGAAGAAAAGAAAAGAAAGTATTTTACATTTGGTGAATAAAGTCACTCCTGGTTCCCTTGTATATGCCGGCGAGTTGATGTAGAAATAAGTTTGTTTACCACTTGGTTCCCTTGTATATGCCGGTGTGTTAACACTAGAATTCGACCGATTGGCTTCAATCCAATAGGATGCATAGGTTCATCTTGGCGGTGGACCTTCGTACAGTTATGGGAAACATCGAACACTTGTGAACATTCGCCAACATCTACATCTATATCCATCTTCTTTATCTTTTATTGATTGTGGTTTGTTAGTTTAGAGTATTGTGGATTGTTCGACTATCTAATTAGAGCTTTATTTACCTATATATGAACTGAATTTGTGCAAGGTGCCTCCTCCGTAGTCATTTGGATTCGTTCATTGATTTGTCACAAATAGACGGAGTTGGAAATATAGGTTTTGAGGCATACCTCTTGTAAACCTTCACGAGACTAAAACTGTCCACTAGAGACACCTAGGGGTTCAAAGGCCTGTTGTTCATGCTTAGAATAACAGTAGCCTCACTAGACGGAGTTGTATGTATCTTTTAAATTATTTTGTTTGGATTTGCTCGAGGACTAGCAAAGTCTATGGGGGAATTTGATAGGTGTGATAAACACCTAATGTTATATCTAGTATTTATGCTTTCTTTGCGAGTTTCATGTAAATTATGTATCTTATGTTTGCTTTTGAATATTTAGGTACTTTGGAGTCTTGAACTAAAGAAGAAGAAACGGGGCAAAGTCTCATCTCATGTGCAAATGCTTTTGGAGGCGGATTATTTCTCACAATTTGCTTTATTTCTTCATCTTGTCTCGAAAAAGTATGTTGGCTTTAGTGATGCAACTTAACATCAGGCACGACAACTTTAATGATGACTCTCATTGAAGAAGAGTGAATACGAAATAAGAGATCAGTTCTTTGTTGGTGGAAGGATTCGAAGAAAGCGTCGATTCTCATATGAGCATAATGGTGGAAAATGTCAATTGGTTGGCCCTTATCTACCTCACACTGGGTACCCATATCAATTGGGGCGAGCAATTTCTATCATTACCTACACTAAATTTAGAAGAAAGAAATCATCAATTATCATTGGCTTTTACTTCTCTCATTGCACGAACCGAGTTGCGGCTCCATTGTTTATCGGAGGAAGAGCGAGTCATTGTCCAGAGAGTTGAGAGAATTTAGGGAAAGGAATCAATTGAAGAAGGAGATGATTCAAACAGGTGATGGAGAAGATTGTTGGTCATGGTCAGTGAAGAAAAGGGGATCTGAGATTGTGATTTTCAAGGGTTTCACGGATTTGATGATTAAGGTTGAGATGGAAGGTTTTGATAGATAAATTCCAGAAGATGGTAGAGAAATTGGTAATGGGTTCGTGTGAATTTGAGATTTTAGAGAAGAAATTCATGGTTTAGGATTTACATGTCTCTGGCAAGCAGTGGTGGTTTCTGGTGAAGATTAAGATGGAAGCAAAGAAGGGTTTGAGCAGCTGGATTATAGCTCAGACAAGATGGGTTTTTGGTGATGTTGAGATAATGGGAACTGATGGATCTGAAAGTGAAGAATTGCTGCTGCTAGTTGAATTGAATCAATGAAGGCTGTGTAGATGAATGTGTAGGAGTACTGCATTGGAATGAGCTTTCACCTGCAATTGCAAGCCATGGAAATGGAGCTGTTGGTGATTCAGAATGGTTTGAGCTGGAGGAAGTAATATTGATGCTTGCGGGGAGAATTTGAGGCACAACTGAAGAACATGGAGAAACTGGGTTTGTACAGGTGATGAAATTGCAGTTTAGTGCCAAGACTTGATGTGATTTGTTGGTTCAAGCTACAGAAATTGTCAATGGGTTAAACTGAGTTGGAAATGAGGTTATTGTGTGTGACAAGATGCATCGCAGGCTGTTGAGTGCTGAGCAAAGAACCAGTGGAGGAGATGCGAGTGGATGTAATATGTTGGTACTGGCTTGAAAGAGAAGACAAAGATGGAGTTGAGTTGCAAGCTGAGTGCGGTGCAATGGCGAAGCTAATGGTGTTGCGGTTATGGATCGAGTGAGACTTGAATTGACAAGGATTCGCGAGTTCAGTTAATGTGGCATGAGATGCGGTGGTGCTTTGCTATCGGTGATGTTGAGCGGACATTTCGGATGGTTAGTTGGTGAAACTAAAATGGCTGGAACTCGAGGTAATGATCTTTGCGAGGTTGCAAGAGTTGGAGCTGTCTGGGACTAGCTTGATGCGGAATAGGAGTTGGTTGATTACGGGGCGAATGGAGCTTGTTGCAAGGTATCAGATGCGTTGTGGTCGAGGTTACAGTGCTATGGCAGAGGAATGGAGATGGGGTGCAGAATGCATAGCCATCATGGATAGACTGAAATGGTGAAGTGCAATCATTGCACAACACAAGTTCAGGCTATGCAATGGCCTAGGCCAAGGCAAGTAGACCAAATCAGATGAGTTAGCTTCTGACTCAGGTCTGACTAGATCTGGATAACATCACTGAGTTGACTCACCGAGCTGACTCTGTTGACCGTTAGTCAGCCGTTACTTTTAACGGTTGAGCGTTATGTTTGACCGATGGTCAGGCGGACTTTGCAGGTCACACTGAGACTTTTCGCGCAATTCCAGTAGAAACCCGATTTCCGGCGAGCATATTTTTGAGACATATTTTCAAATGGGTTTCTCACACATGGTTCATGGGCTTGGTGGACTTTTTGGTAATGGACTTTGAAGACCTAATTTTGGAAAGTGGGAAGGCTATAAAAAGAAAGGGTTTCTATTCTTTTGATATCACGTATTCTTCTTGGAGATTTGCAGAGAGCCGGAGCTAGGGTTTGCTTTCATTTAATATTTTCATCTTCTTTACTTTATTCTCCATTATTATTTGATGATGAACTCCAATATTATGAATAACTAAAACTCTCTTTGATTAAGGGCGATTTCGAAGACGAAATATGAATCTATAATTGATGAAATAACTTGTTCTCTTGCATTTATTTATGTTATTGATTGATTTCTACCATGCTATTATTGTTTATGGATTATTTGTTGATTGTTTAAGTTCGAAATTAAATAGTTGATTCATAATCCTATTGCTAGTTTAGATTTTCTTCGACCCGTAATTGTCTAGAGAAGATAAACACAAGTAGCAATATATAGGTATTGATGATGGGACTTTGTTAAGTACTTATATGTAGAAATCAACACTAGTAGGTGATTCATGCTTTTGAGTTCATCACTAGGAGCAACCTTATCTCACAGAACTTAGAGCACTTGTTTAAGTCAAACTTAGTAAGCGTACCTCTAGGAAACTTGGCAAGTAGGAACCAGGTAGTCGAGCGCTTCAGTATCCGGTGAGCTAGGAGATAATAACGGAATAGTTGAGCGTACTAATTATTCCAGGGTTGTTAGTAACATGATAATGGGAAGAACATAGCTATTTATCAATTTGGTTTGTATTAAGTAGTCTAGAATGAACCTTTAATCAATTACTTCTCATATTTGAATACATTTTACAATTTTCAGCATTTCTACAACAAAATCATCTTTGCTAAGAGTATTTGCATAACAACTTGAACTTCATACCTCCCTTGGGACGATCCTACTTACATTATACTACTTGCTAGTTAAAGAGAAGTAGAGAAATTTATTTTTGAGAGATTGACACCTTGTCACTCTACTATGCCAATGGCGCCACTTCGCTATACAACAAGACGCAGCAATAATCGATGGCCCCTCTTCCTCATGAGATGCATCTAGCAGTTAGGTGTGTGGGT
>JAJJWW010013933.1:0-55230 GCA_023531295.1 Papaver armeniacum
GTTGATGGTGGATTTTCGCTTAAGGTTAAATTTGTAAAAACTAGAAAATCACGCTACGTGACATCTTGTAAAAGATAAAGCCGTTTATAAGTGACGGATACTCCTCACTTAATTCACCAAGAATGGAGCATGTAGCAACAATCCCATTCTCGTGAATACATGAAATTCCTCCAAAGTTGGAGCATGTAGCAACAATCCTTCCCTGTGAATTTCATATCAGCCTTGTATTTCGTACCTTTATCGCCGTGGCATGACGATCGAATGTTACTCTTACAGGAGCAACACGAACTCCAAGACTATAATGAAACCATGTACGAAATACAGGTTGATTCTCATGTTATACTAGCCTGAGCCCTCTCGGTGTGTTATACTAGCCCGATTGAGCCTCTCCTGTGTTATACTAGCCCGATTGAGCCCTCTAAGTGTTATACTAGCCCGACAGCATCCGGACTTGACTGGATTGGCCTTTGATCCGGATATGAGCCCCCATCCAACTATACAAGCATGATTGGATGACCACAGACAATTCCATCACCCCAGCATGGTATGGAATACCCACGGACTTTAGCTTTTCTGGATATGATCCATCCAACTCCACAAGCATGATTGGATGACCCCAAGATCAATTCCATCACCCCCAAGCGTGTATGGAATACACATTGATGACTGATTCCCACCCCGCATGGTCGACCATTGGCCTTGGCTTGCCAAGAAACCGCCCATACCAAGCATTATGGGCGGAAAACCCAATTAGGGGTTTATGCATATTACATGTCTTGCGAAAACGGTCCTCAACCATCCATCTTCGCAGTATAGATGGATGGTGTAGATGTAGACTCAAAGGGCCTTGAGCATGTCGACACAATCACCATGTGACCGCCTACACACTTGACCAATCAGTCAAAACCAACCATGATTGGTTACAAATAAATTCGGCCCGCCCGAAATAGCATGGTCGCGCGCTTTGAAAGCCAAAATTAGGGCTCAAGCCATCACGCCAGCATCCATCTTCTCCGGGCATTTGAACGGAGGGTCACAGACAGATTGAGCAAGGGTCGGTCACACCAGCATGACCACCGTGAGCCCATCTACCTCCTCATGGGTCGGCCAAGGAATATCACGCCGGCCAATCCAAAACGCCCGCTCAAACATGCGTGGATACACTTCCCAAATTGCAAATCGATCTCGACCATTCAACTTCACCTATTGGAATTGGGTGGCTTAGATCACGTTTCATGGGACGGTGAGACATGGGCGTGAACATCAGCCTACCATCTTCACGTAAAACCAACTGCCAAGACCGGCCAAGCTAGGTCGCTTTGGAAAACGCTACCGAGGAAGAGAGAGTATGGCGCTTAAGCGGTATCAAACTCTTATCGCAAAATCGATCTCGACCACTCCTCTTGCCTTAGGTCAAATCGAGGGCCCGCATCGCGCTTCATGAGGGAACGGAATACAAGCGCTCACACCATCATGCCGATCAACACGCATATGGTCGGTCCTCTCAAAATCCTTCCCATGCTTGGTTTCGACCAAGCTGAAGAGTGATGCTCGTGCACCTCTTTAAAACCCTAATTTCATCAACGGTCCGAGACGCAGTGTCTCAAACATCATCTCATCCGTCCGACTTCACCAGCTTGGTTATACAATACGGTCAGGAGTTATTTGGTTAGTGAGGAGTCATTACCCATCACTTTAACACACCGTAATGCAGTACTCGATAAAATACACACGATACTTCACAAGTATCGAATTTCTTCAATAACGCAGCTTATTCAATTCAGCATTACATGCTATCTTCGTGGGATCCACGATCCAAATTCCAGACATCAATCATGTCACAAACTGGGATACTTACTTGGGGTATTGGTCCGCAAGCTTTTACAGCGTGCAGCGTGCAACGCGCCATCACAAGAACGTGTTAGAAGTCATGGACGGTTAGAGATGAACAGAAAAGTGGCCAAGATCGGTCGTGTGTTGCGATACTCCATCATTCCACTACCTCCACTTCCCACGAGAAACGTGAATGAGGCTCAATGACTTGATAAATAGGTTCTCCGCCCTATTTCCAACAACAAGGAATAACGGAGAACAACACAAGTTCGCACGAGAGGAAAAACCAAGTGTTAATACAAATCGTATTCAAACACCCGTGAGCTCCGCTTGCATCAACCGTAAGCTTGCTCATCTTTCTCTTCATAAGTCATAAGCAAGCCAACACCTTCACAATCTCAACACCTTCTTCGCTTCCCCTCCCTAAGATCAACCCCATCTCCTTCACTTTGTGACCGAAACAAGTCCGGAACGGCCATTTCTTGGTTTAGGCCGACTTGCACGCATTGATCTCGAATCTACAAGCACTCACCGCGCAATGCATTTGTTGAAGGTTTAGATTCATTCCTCATCCACACCCCAAATTACCAAATTCCGCAGAGTAGTTTTCACCCATCAACAATTGGCGACCACAAGTGGGAGGTTGATCTATCGGTTACAAAAAAAAAAATCGAATTCTCAATTCTTCGGTTTCGTGTCACGATGTATCTTCACACGGAGTCCGTAGGTGGTTGGATATCATGGGAAGCATAGCTGGAATGTTGGAGGATGTCTTGGCGAATCAAGCCGGTATCACTTAAGGCGAGCAAGACATTTCGCCTTTTGAATGACATAGAAGACAATTACGAGAAGGATGCATCCGCCTCAAGAAACGGTGAATCCTTAGCCGTGGATCACACCTTACCAAAGGAGAAGCAAGAGGAGCACGTAATCGCAGGACGAATCGAAGAGATGGACAACATGGTCCAGGGGACGGAGGAAGAGACTTGTCCGAGTACTACAACGTGCGCCGATAAAGAAAGCCTGCAGCCTATGGAGCCCTACTAGAGGATTTATATCTCAAAAACTCTTGGCCGGGGCCCTTAAGACCTGCTCCAATCCGTCGACTTTTTCAACCGATCGAGAAATGCTCGGAAGGAGAAATCAATCAGAAATGCCTGAATACAAGAGGAGGATGGGAACGTTGGTCGGTCACTCAAGCGGTGACATTGCGACATCTTCCACGTCCCTCTGCCTAGGCAAGCGATCCGCAGATGTGATGGCACTCGCAAATCCTCCGACTTCATCCCCTCCTCCACATCACAAAGCCACTTGAGAGACATCACAACGCCCGCTAACGCAGAAAAGCCGACTCAAGGTACTTACATTTCCCCTTCCCAATGGAGGAGATTCTGGAGCTGCTGGAGATGTGGGTGCGGAAATGGAGAGGTGGAGCTACCCCTGGGGATGGCGTCCACCCACTGGATCAAGAAGTAATGGACCCGAGGTACTGTCATTACCACCGGTTCCTTCATCACCCCACCAGGGAATGCAACGCTTTTGAAGCGCATTGTTCAAGAGAAGCTTGGTCCAGAGAGATAGCTTATGTAGGATTTTCTTAGAGACTACTCCGGTTTGATATAAGTGAGGCTTCAAAAGGCAAGTAAGTTTTACTCAACAACTTTACAAGAAAGATAGTTTAGAATTCACCGGGGACTTAGTGATCCCGCACGTGGAGAAAGAGGCCTGACAAACGCCATGTTTGTTTCCATTCGTACCTCCCTTTTACATAACATTTGCAATTTCATATGTGCAATCCTTCATGACCAAGATGCAAATCTCATTTAACATAATCTCTTTCAAAAAGGTTGTTCACAAAACTATCTCAAAATAAGCCAATTCAATTACCTATTAATCAAAAGGAAGTCGAAGAAAATCCCTCACTATCACTCAAAAAAGAAAAGCATATAAGAGAAAAACAAGCATATAGCACAAATACTTCGGGAAGTCCTTCAAACAATAACTCATCCTTCCGGCAAGGCGAAGTTTTCATCCTTTGGAGCACGGCCCGCTTTCAAATTCTCAGCTTCCTTAGACAACTTCTCAACCTCTTCCCGACGAGCAACACAGTCTCGCGGAAGGGACTTCATCATGTAGTTTCGAGCTCCTGATCTTGGAGAACCTTCAAGAACCAAGGAGCATTAAAGCCGCACGCGCAAACACGTCCGATGGCACCTCCATCTTCAATCACCTCTTCAAACTGTTCCACCAGGTCGCAAGCCGCCATCCTCGGATAGAAACTAAAGCTTCTTGGACGCGGTTGACCAATGCAAGACGACTTTTGAGCTTGTGGTGGTAGCAATATGTCCGTGTTTCTCCCATATTGCCGTGTACAACTCTTCAAATTGAACTGCAAAGTCGAATCCACCAACCAACACATGGCCCGGATAAGGGACAAGAAAAGGAGGATCGAACAAAGCCCCGAGGCTGCATCATCGGTAATTCACCAAACCGCGGAACCTCCCGTCAGGTGCAGGGAGCTTTTAAGAAGTCACCACAATGGCCATATTGACCGGGAGCCTGCTCTGTAGACCAATTTCAAGGGAAGCGCCCTAACTACAAAGAAGCCGCCTCTTTCACGGGTGCTAATTTCCATCACAGCCCCGTCAACAAGATCACTAAGGGAAGCACCTTGTTCCACCGAGCTTTCATCATCTCTCGCCGTAGTCGTAAAAGGAGCGGTTTCTCCGTGACTTCTCAAGATGAAGATCGCATCGCCAGCACCTCTCAAGATGAAGATCGACGCGGACTTCTCAAAGATGAAGGTCCGTACCGCTGCACTTCTTAGCATGAAGACCAAGATCGCCAACCTTCTCGTTTTGGATGCGTGCCAACCTTGTGAAAGCATTATCTTTCAAATTCCCGATTTCAAGCAAGGATCGTTTTTAAGAATCTACACCGAGAGAAATGAAAGAACTGACGGGAAGAAATTTAAATACCTCGTGATATTGGAAGAATTGAGGATTACGGACCACATGCTTGCCTCTTAGGTCTCTCCTACTTGGGGACTGCAATCCCTCAGCCCGGTCCGTTTGGCCGAAGCGGCTTCTAACCGGAAATGCTTCACAAGACGTCGAAGATGGTTCACCACGAGGACGGCTACAACACTCTCCGAAAATTTCGGAAAACCAACAATACTTGTCTACTCCAAAATTCCTTATACTTATCGGGTTACCACCGGGTTTCTCCCCAATAGGCCGGAAGGGAAGGCTCACCCGGTCTAAGAACACATTAACGTTAAGAATACTTGGGAGAGATTCTTAGGAACCTCGTGAACGAATAAATGGGACACCGATCGAATCCCATTTGGCGAGCAGCCCTGTATCAATATTGTACGGAGTCACGAAAATTCTCCGTTGAATAGAGACGGGACATATCCTCGAAATGCACTGCGCAGTAAATAAATTCTCCAGACTTCATAGTTCCGGCATCGGTACCCAACACAACATCGAACTGGCTGAAGTGGTAGCAAAAGTCTCTGGTCGAACAATGGAATGGTGGACTGGGCCCCATGGACGAAAAATCTACGAAGACACATTGTCAATACGTCCACAAGTCTCACGCTCGCCTCGGGGACGCTTCTTATTCCATCGAAGTATTCTAGAGCCACCGTGACAAGTCATCGAGCGAATTTCCAGAATAGGAGCGTAACTTTTGAAGTGTTCCAAGAGCGCTCAAGAAAGCGAAGTGAATGTGCGACTCCACCTTCTTGTACCCGTTAGAAACATGCATATCCATTGCTAAAGCGTCCAAATGAGAATAAAGTGATCCGAGGAACAATGAGCCTGAGGAAGAACTTCACCTTCGCCAGCCTTATAGCAATCTTGACAAGGTCATTTCTAATAGTCTTCTTTCCGTAACTGTCATCAAATACATCTCTGGATAGCCATAAAGACAGAACGCAATCACACCGAGCTCATCCGCCCGGTCTGCAGGGACCACCCAACACCCACCGGGTGTAAAAGCATCTTGCATCTTCTTCTCCTCCTTGCCCAGACTGTCGAATTCCTCCACCTTTCGAAGGATAGCGTTATAATTGCTTTGTTCCGCATCGAGAGCTCGTAAGAAAGACTTCCAAAGAACAAAAGGTGTTCATTAATGCAGCTACACTCTCCAAAGAGTAATAGTCATTTCTCCCCACATAGATATGGTTGTGTGAGTAGAAATACGCCACCGAGAAATGAAGGTAATCAAACCCGCGATGTCTTTTCTAATTTCGAGGGTAGTGAGATGCCATGACCGCATTGAGAATTTGCGCTTTGGTAAAATTTTCCTTAATGCCCTTATTACTCAACATACATCTCATCCATCCTTCGTAAAGAACCCAAAGGAGTATGGCAAGTTTTGAAGTCAATAGAGAAGGCGGATATTGGTTTCTCGGGAGACAAAATCTCATCACAAGTGTCAAGAAGAGAATGGATCGACTTCCATATTTTCAACCGGAAAGCAAGACTATCTTATGAGAAGGATGTCTCCAATGTTCGAAAAGGCGAGGTGAACAACTCATCATTGATGTTCGGCATATCCTTGAAGCTATCAACACTTCCCGACTTGGCACCAAAGATTATCTTGTAAGACATGTCAACAGAAGTTCTTTTCTACCGCAATGAAATAAAAGACAGGAGTTAGAACTTGTATGAAATCACATGAGAAGTGTAGTCACACACGGCAAGACACAACTCACGAGCGGAGCATGCAAACACCATTCAAGTCCGGCACAAAATTCAGTGGGTATTGATTTCGTCTAAGACAAATTTTAGTCCAGTATGATAAGTTTCAATTCATATCGATTTCAAGTTCTCCTAAGTATAACTTTCAAGTCGGTATAAGTTTTCAAGAATCGCATAAATTTCAGTCAACATATGTGAATAAGACCCACGTTCCTAAGATACACGGGGTCTCGCATTCATCCGCATGCATCACAACACAATTTTCTTTTTATTCATGGGAATTGTGTCTACGGATTCAAAGCTAAATGGTGGAAAAAGCTAAGCATGCACATGTCTTACAAAAGGTGTTTACCTAAACAAACTAGGGTTTCACCTTGAAAAAAAAAAAAAAAAAGGAGACCGAAACCTACTTTGACGGGCAATTCCGACGGTATGCTTCCATGTCGGCTCGGAGCGACTATTGACGGCGGTCCGGCAGCAACTATTGGCGGCTCCAACAGCAACTATTGGTGGCGGCAATGAATTCACGGACGAGAGCGGCCAAGCACAAAAAAAAAAAAAAAAAAAAAATCCGTGAGGAAAAGAAAGGAGTCTTGGTCTCTTTTATAGACAAAAATTAGAAGAATCCCACTAGAAAAAAAGGATTCCTTCTCTTATTTGGTTTTCCTCTTTGATTCAAATACCCAAAGAAAGAAACCGGCCCCAAGAGGATTCCATACAAGCGTAACGGCGTGGAGAATTAGCGGTCGCCAACACTCTTAGGGTAAACTCCTTTTATCCGTCTTCCTCACGTATGTATGTCACCATCTCATGCCTACCACACAATAGTGTAACCATCATGTGCTAGGCGTGGGACTTAATGTTGATGGTGGATTTTCGCTTAAGGTTAAATTTGTAAAAACCTTAAAATCACGCCGACATCTTGTAAAAGATAATGCCGCTTATAAGTGACGGATACTCCTCACTTAATTCACCAAGAATGGAGCATGTAGCAACAATCCCATTCTCAGGAATACATGAAATTCCTCCAAGGTTGGAGCATGTAGCAACAATCCCTTCCCGTGAATTTCATATCGCCTTGTATTTCCCGTACTCATTATCGTGTGGCATGACGACCGAATGTTACTCCACAGAGTAACACGAACCTCCAAGCACTATAATGAAACCATGTACGAAATACCCGTACAGGTTGATTCTCGTTGTGTTATACTAGCCCGATCCTCTCTGTGTTATACTAGCCCGATTGAGCCCTCTCTGCAGGTGTTATACTAGCCCGATTGAGCCTCTCCTGTGTTATACTAGCTCCGATTGAGCATCCGGACTTGACTGCATACTGGGCCTCCTGGATATGATCTCGATCGCAGCTCATCCAACTCCACAAGCATGATTGGATGACCACGTATCAATTCCATCACCCTAAGCATGGTATGGAATACCCACGGCCTTAGCTTGCCAGATATGATTCGATCGCAGTCATCCAACTCCACAAGCATGATTGGATGACCCTGCATCAATTCCATCACCCCCAAGCAGGTATGGAATACACACACTACTAACCCCGCATGGTCGACCATGGCCTTGGCTTGCCAAGAAACCGTCCATACCAAGCATTATGGGGCGGAAAACCCTGAAATTAGGTTTGCTATGATATTACATGCCGCAAAACGGTCCTCAACCATCCATCTTCGCAGTATAGATGGATGGTGTAGATGTAGACTCAAAGGGCCCGAGCATGTCGACACAATCACCATGTGACCGCCACACACTTGACCAATCGGGTCAAAACCAACCATGATTGGTTACAACAAATTCGTCCGCCTTGAAATAGCATGGTCGCGCGCTTTGAAAGCCAAAATTAGGCTCAAGCCATCACGCGGCCCATCTTCTCCCGGCACGAACGGAGGGTCACGATTAGATTGAGCAAGGGCCTGGGCCACACCAAAGATGACCACAGTGAGCCCATCTACCTCCTCATGCGGTCGGCCAAGGCATATCACGCCTGGCCAATCCAAAACGCCCGCTCAAACATGCGTGGATACACTTCCCAAATTGCAAATCGATCTCGACCACTCAACTTCACCGGACGAATTGGGTGGCTTAGATCACGTTTTCATGGGACGGTGAGACATGAGCGTGAACATCAGCCTACCATCTTCACGTAAAACCAACTGGCCAAGACCGACCAAGCTAGGTCGTCTTGGAAAACGCGCTGGAAGAGAGTATGAGCGCGCGGCTTCTGCGGTATCAAACTCTTATCGCAAAATCGATCTCGACCACCTCTTTGCCGGTCAAATCGAGTGGCCCAGATCGCGCTTTCATGAGGGAACGGAACATGTGCGCCTACACCATCATGCCGTCAACACGCATGTATGGTCGGGCCCTCTCCAAAATCCTTCCCATGCTTGGTTTCGATTAAGTCAAGAGTGATGCTCGCGCACCTCTTTAGAAACCCTACTTCATCAACGCCGCAGATGAGTGTCTCAAACATCATCTCATCCGTCCGACTTCACCACTTGGTTATACAACCCTCGGTCGAGTTATTTGGTTAGTGAGGAGTCATTACCCATCACTTTACCACACCGTAATGCAAGAGATTCGCATAAAATACACACGATACTTCACAAGTATCGACTTTCAATAACGCAGTTATTCAATTCAACATTACATGCTATCTTTCGTGATCCACGATCCAAATTCAGAGACATCAATCATGTCACAAACCGGGGATACTTATCGGGGTATTGGTCTGGGCGGTTTAAAGCGTGCAACGTGGCAACGCGCCATCACAAGAACGTGTTAGGAAGTCATGGACGGTTAGAGATGAACAGGAAAAGTGGCCAAGATGGTCGTGTGTTACCGATACTCCATCATTCCACTACCTCCACTTCCCCGAGAAACGTGAATGAAGCTCAATGACTTGTATAAACAGGTTCTCCGCCCTATTTCCAACAACAAGGAATAACGAGAACAACACAAGTTGGACGAGACAAAAAACCAAGTGTTAATACAAATCGTATTCAAACACCCAGCCTCGCTTGCATCAACCGTAAGCTTGCTCATCTTTCTCACATAAGTCATAAGCAAGCCAACACCTTCACAATCTCAACACCTTCTTCGCTTCCTCCCTAAGATCAACCCCATCTCCTTCACTTTGTAGACCGAAACAAGTCTGGAACGGCCATTTCTTGGTTTAGGCCGACTTGCACAGATTGATCTCTGAATCTACAAGCACTCACCGCGCAGTGCATTTGTTGAAGGTTTAGATTCATTCCTCATCCACACCCCAAATTACCAAATTCTGCAGGAGTAGTTTTCACCCATCAACAATGAGGTATAGAAATTTCTGGTTCTTTCTGAGGGGTTTAATGGTGATGAGAAGTAATTTGTTAGGAGCATATGATTATACACTGGAAGATGAAGAAGAAGAAGAAGAAGAAAAAGGAAAGAAAGCTTTGGTTTGATTTTTAAGTTTCTCCGCTCCTCATTTCATTTTGGAGTTTCAGATCTGTTTTCTGAGAAGAGAGAGATAGGGAGTATTAATTAAAGAAAGAGTATAGTAGGATATTTTTTTTTGAAGCATAAAATTTATTATCATAAATTTAGTTTACAACTTGTCATGGGTAAGTGGTACCCACGGAGTCTTGAAAATAAAATGTGACTGATAAAAGATGGGATTGCCTGGTCCCAAATTTTGGTTGAAAAATTTGTTGCTTAGCTTCCATCCGTTGCATGGTTTGCTAATCCGTCCACGTTTGATTTCCTTCCCCTCGTAGTTGTGTTGTATAGCGACTTGTGGGATTTGCCTAAGTCTCATTTTTATTTTTAGATCATTCTCGCTTATGTGCCAAGGTGGCGAGGTAGTTGATGTGATGAACCTCGTGGAGGTTCTCCGAGTCTGCTTCAAATAGGATTCTAGGCCATTGTCTCTCTGATGTTGTTCTTGAAGCCAATAGTAAGGCCCATATTTCTGCAGTTAGTGCTATCGTAATTCCTAGTGGTTGAGCCATATCTATTAAAGTTCGTGCATCAGAGTCTCTACAAATGAATCCAGCTCTCCCCAAATCCCGGGATGTCCTATGGTGCTCCATCTGTGGTTAATCTTAATCCAGCTTGATATTCTGAGTGGACCAACCTACCAATATTGTTGATGTTCTTTATTTGTTATCGTGTTGTTGAGTATTGGTGTATCTCCTGGTATGATTGGTGGTGAAGCGTGCGGCCTAAAAAAAATTCTTGTTGTAGTTTTTGTGCCTGTGCCACGATTTTTTATTCGAATTTGTTTGTTTTTGTTGGTAAATTAGATCATTTCTGGATATCCATAGTGTCCAGAATAGGAAACAGACTGAGGAGATTATAGATGTTGATGTTGGATGCTGGAGGATTTGTGATATGGTTGTTTGTGGAGTTAAAGTGAAGTTTGGGTTGGGATTGGTGTTTGGTGCATTTTGAAGTCGGTTGAAAAAGATGTTCCAGGAAGAGGCCGCTGTTGGACAATGAATTAAAAGGTGATTTGCTACTTCCGTATCAGTATTGCATCTAGGGCATATGTTTGAGTTGGTCAAATGGATTCGGTGTAAGAGAGAGAAGTTCGGTAATCCTTCATTGATGGCTTTCCACAAGAAAAGCCGAATTTGGTGGACATGGTAAGGTCCATAAGAATTTGGTAGGTGGTAGAGGTGTGTGGGTTGGATGACCATGGGTTAGACATTTGTATCCTGAAAATGTGGTGTAGTTTCCCGATTTTGAGTGAGCCCAGATAATTTTATCTGGCGTATTGTTTTGGGGTAGGTGGATGTTGATGATTTTCTGAATTGTTAGGTTGGGAAAGGTGTCCAATTTTTCATGATTCGAGTGAGTGGGAGATTGGGTCGATGATATCCGCTACCATTTGGATTGGGTAGCATTGTGTTGGATCTAGATTGGTAGAGTGTGGAATCCAGTTAGCCTCTATCGAGTTGATAATCCATTTCCAATATGATGGAAAATTAATTTTTGCATGGTAGGGATAATTGACGCTAGTTGTCTCCACTGAGGACTGGAAGAGGAAGGAATGGTAACGTTTCCTTGTAGAATTGTTTGTTCATTGAGGTATTTTGCACTGAAAAGACTTCCGCATATGGAATTAGGTTGTTCATGCAAATTCCAGATTCTTATTAATAGAAGGGTTGTATTATGATCGCTGCTTTTTCTTATTCCTAATCCCCCTTCGGCTAATGGATTTGTCGCTTTATCCCATCCAATAGGGTATAGTTTTTTGGTTGTTGAGTCATGTCCCTAGAAAAAATTCCTGGTTATACAATCTATTTGTTTGTGTATATTTTTGGGAAGCTTTTGTGTTTGCATTATGTGATTTGTGGTAGGGGTTAGGGATGTTTTGATGAGTAGAGTCTTCCTATGGGGGTTAGGCGTTTTGTCATCCAACCTTTTGCTTTTCTAGCCAAACTTTGCAGGAGAGGAGCGGATGTGTTATTTGATGCTCTTCCTTTTTTAAATTGTATGCCTAGATAGGTTGGCGGTTTTGATGTGGTCGGCATATTAAATAATTGTTGAAGATCACTTATTTTGATTGGGTTTAGGTTAGGATGGTGGATGATTACTGATTTGGCGGTGTTAATTACTTGCCCCGCAGAGGAGCTATAGGCCCGTAGAAGTGTTTTAAGGTGATGGTTACTTCCGAGTTGATGCTTTAAAAAATGATCAATAGATCATCTCGCATACATTAGGTGTATTATGGGAGGTGCTTTTGTGAAATGTTAATTGCTGGAACTAATTTTTGGTTTTGAAGGTTTCCTGTGTTTGTGGATAGGATTTCAGCACAAATGATAAAAATATATGATGATAGTGGGTCTCCTTGTCCGATGCCTCTACTTGGGGTGATGTATCCATGAGGTGTACCATTAATTTTGATGGAGTAAGTAATCCTGTGATGCAAAGCATAATGTAGTCTATAAAGGCCGATGGGAATCCTAGTTTTGTAAATGAAGTTTTGATGAATCCCCGCCTAGGGCTGTCATAGGCTTTTTGGATATCTAGTTTGAGAGCTATTTTTGGATCTTTGGTGGGTTTTGAGGTTCTAATATTATGAAAGAGTTATCCATCAATGGTTATATTGTCGTGTATTGATCTTTGCGGAACAAAAGCACTTTGGAAAGGGCTTATTAAAAAGGGAAGAATAGGTCTAATCCGGTTGACTAATATTTTTGAGATGATTTTATATGTGACGCTGCAGTAGTCCTATTGGTATGAATTGTGAAGGTTTGGAATGGTGGTCGACTTTAGGTATTATTGTTATGTTTGTGTGATTCATGAGAGGGTGTATATCAAGGTTATTGAAGAAAGCTTTAACCATCGCTATCAATTGAGGGTGAGTTGTATCCCAGAAAACTTTATAAAACTTACTTGTATAGCCATCCAGACTGGGCACTTTCGAAAATTTATGGAGAAAAGTGCTTGTTTGATTTCGTTGTAGTTACTTCTTTCGTAAGTTGGTCTGATTGTGTAGGAGTCAACCTTGGTTTGATGTTTGTGAATAGATCTTCATTTATTACTGTCGGTGGACCCGTATATTGGTAGGCCTCTAAAGGTGTTTATATATTTTTACGGCCTACGGAAATACCGCAAGTGCACGGTGTCTTGGTTGTAGGACTGAGCAAGTGCGGGTCGAACCACAGAGACTTGTGGTGCTCTAGTGATCTAAGGCTTCTTCTTCAACTGAATTCTAGTGACAGGGTAACAAAAGATTGTAACATATATTTTTGTGCCGATACGGCAGTTTTGTAGTGAAATAAACCTAAACTAAGGTAAAAGGTAGTGACAAGGGGTTGCTAAGGTATTCAAATTCACCTCTAACTCCTCTTGTGTGCTCACCGAGCTGAGCATTCTTGCCCCGTGATCGATAAGGGCAGGGTGTCAAACCCACCACCTATCTAAGGGGTTTCTCCATGTAAAACTTCAATACACCTAAGGTGCTAGCAACCAGCAGTATTAGTTATCTAATTAAGTATAACTAATCAAAGGAATTAGCCTATAACTCTAAGGAATGAGCTGCAAAGATACCAAACATAAGTAGCACCTAACTACAATGCATCCATGGCGTTGGTATGCATTGTGAGAGAAGAATGTTAGATGCTAGGATTGAAATTACTTTAATCTTTAAGCATACAAGAATAGTTCAACAGCTAACATCATTAATAGTGGATTTAGGTTTCATTGAAACCCTAGCAAATTAAACTAAAGCAAATAACAAAATAAACCCTAATTGACAAAGACAAGCTAATCCAGTGCGTGTCCTCTATCAACACCCATCACTCATATTTATATATGCAGTTCATCCCCAAAACATCTCAAACCCTAATTCTCAAAAACAAGAATTAATGATAAATAAATCAAAGTAATCGCACCCATACTCGATTGCTTCTCCCTTCACAAATCAGCCTCGAGACGCCCATGCGGTTGATTGGGTGGAAAACCTAGCTCCTAGATGTTCGATTTAGTTTCTAAGGTAGGGAGAAACTAAGAAAGAGATATCTAGTCCCGGGGTTGTTGGGCCGGTGATGGTGTGACATGAGATAGGGTGATGGAGGAAGCGGCTCGGGTGGTGGTACGGTGAAGAAGGTGGGAGGAGATGGTGAAAGGAGAGGGAGACAGAGAATGAGTTTTGGCTTGGGAGAAAGAGAAGATAGAGAAATGAAATGGGGTTAGGGTTTTGCTCTTTGGGGTATAGGGTAGGTAGTTTTGCCGAGAGGCTGTGCGGTACGGATGAAGAGATAGGCCTAGCGAGCGTTGGATGGAGCCGATGGAGATCTCGAACGGCCTGGGGGAGGTAAGCGGTTTTGGCTTGATCTAGTGTAGCACGGGAGCAGCGATCTTCGATGCACGTGGAAGCGCAGCGACCGTAGGATGAGGGAGAATGTGATCTCAACGCCTCGAGGACGGGGCTCGATCCGGGTCGGGTAGCTCTAGCCCATGTCTTCCTTGTTGGGTTGCAACCGATTCGGCGCGCGGGCTTTGGCCATCTACTCCATAGATGCTCGACTCCAATTCTTCGCTCTTTTGGCTCCTCGATTCTCCGAGCTTTATTTATTACCTAAAACACAAAATTAATTAATACAAATATTTATTCTTGAAAACAAAGAAAACACAGAATATGGGATAATATCTCGATTTCTAAGCACAAAAGATGAGTAAAAATGCCAATAAAAAGATGTATAAATATGCACTATTTGGCACTCATCAAATACCCCCAAACTGAATTTTACTTGTCCTCAAGTGAAACAGAAATGAAGAAATCCTAACTATACCACCGTCGTAGGTCTCGAATGCATTTAGCGTATGCACTAAGCCTTTAAACCCCTAGGTGTCCCTAGTGGACGAGTTATAGTCTCGTGAGGGTTTACAAGAGGTGTACCCACAAAACCTTCTCCAACTTCGAGATTGTAAAGAGTCTCAAGCATCCAAGAAGCTATGAGGACATAGAGTTTCTGCATGCTAGTAATGAAGTTAGAACTATCGAAGAACGCCTTCTCATCCTTAAGTCCGAGCGAGAAGTAACCATACCATATGAAAGAATTCGGATTCGATTGTGATCATAAGTCTCAACTTCTGCCTCACCATTAGGGTTTTATGATAATTGCACTCAAAAAAGATCGCTTTTTAGTCTCTCATGTGTGCGGCGGGAGTAAAGAGAGAAATCCCGCACACGTTGTAGGTAAGAAGGATAACCTTCCAAATAAAAACTGGAGACTCCACAAAAGTGTGACAAAAAGAATCTTTTCTAATGATCTCTAAGAAAGGAAAATCAACCATTAGTAAGGGTGGGAGTACTCACTCACTTCTCACCCGATCGGCAATTAATATCACTCTCTCATAAGAAACCATAAAAAACGTCTTCAATCTTCGGTCTTCGGTCTTCAATTGTTGATGATTTAATTTCTAAACTTCACAAAACTTGACAATTTTTAACTTTTCTACTCAAATTTCCTTGTTGTTTGGATTTTTCTTTTTTAAATTCTCTTTACCATGGTGGTAGCAAAAATAAACTACAATATTTTTTTATTTTTGATTTTTTTTTTTTTTTTTTTTTTTTTTTTTTTTTATTTATGAATCCAAAGTTCTTTATTTATTTATTTTTTTTTTATTTTTTTTTATTTTTTTTGTTTTCTATTTATGTTTTATTGATCAAAAGAAAACTCATCTGACAAAAAATAAAAATACAAATAATGACACAACTAACTCCATGGACAAAGGACTTTATCACTCAATTTTTCCACAACTTGTATTGTCTTGATTTTATAAATTTTATTAATTCTCATCCTATTTTCTTTTCTTTGTTGCACGTAAACCTTGGACTATATCAATTTTTCTTTCAATATTCTCGATTCTCGCTCCGGTTGGCCGACGATGATGTGTTTCTATGGGTCTTGCTGATTGAGAGAGAGAGAATGATGCTAACTACAACTCCAGTATTTAGAAGGAGTTTTCATCTTTAGACGTCACCTCATGATTGACAAAAACTAGCACTCAAGAGATCAAAAGTAGTGCTGAAAATGGTGCGAAGTTGGGTAGCTCACCATTCCTACCCTGGAATTTACGTAAGGTGACACACACTCTAACAGCTTTTCTAGAAAGTTGCAAAAAATGAAGGTTGGTGCCTCACTTGATGTAAATGGGTAGTCTCCACTATGGGTGATCACAATTCTACTACCGAATATCTAAACAAAGACCTAATTCGCCCTCCGGTATGGTTAAATCCAACTTTAACGCTCTAATCAACTAAGAAAACCCGATTGTGTTCTCCGGTACTTCCAAGTTTTGTTATTTTGGTCAGATTCTCTATGTAAACATAGCTAGAAGCATGCTAGTGACTCTAAAATCTCTAAAGTTGGAGGTTTTTACAAAAAAAGATTTTTTTTTTTTTTTTTTTTTTTTTTTTTTTTTTTTTTTGAAAATAAAAGGTAAAATAAAAGACTAAAAATAAAAGGTAAAATAAAAGACTAAAAACTCTAAATGCAAATGCACCCCCAAACCTAAATCAAACATTGTCCTCAATGTGTCACATATAGAAAAAATTTTAACAGTCACATACCATGAGAACTATGTTGATAAGAGAAAAGGGAAGAGATTACCGGATGTCGGCAGGAGCAAGGTTGAGCTTCATTAATCAAGGCAAAATCCAACATTCTCAGTGGTGATCATATCGGATTAGCAAAAAAAATGCACAAGAAGACTCAACCGATTCAAGAAAGAAAAAATTTAACAAGTCCTACAAAAATTTACTAACAATCTAAAGAGTTGAAGGTCAACCCAATAGAAAATATGTACAAACATAACAAAATAACATGAAAATGGGCTTTGGTTTATGTGGGAATTTGGTTTCAATGGGATTTGGTTTTTTAAATGGGCATTTAGTTGTCAGGCTCTAATTTGGTTTGTTGGGATTAGTTGGGTATGTGCAACCCGGCTATGTGAAATTTGCACGACCAGTGCACAGCCGGAGCTTGTGTAAAGCCTAATGGAAAGTGGGCTCAGCTTAGGCGAGCCCCATTATAATGTTAGCCCAGTTCACCATTTGGTTGGTTGTGGGTTAGCCCGAGTTGAAAGTGTAGGTTGTGATCAGCCCGGGTTGTGGGAACAAACACATCCAAAGTGGAATGTGGGCTCAATTTAGCCTCATGACCCAGTTAAAGGCTAAGTTATGTGGGCTGAAGTTTTTGCACAGCCCGATTTATGCAAGCCCAGCTTGTGTAGAGCTCGGCTTTGATTGTGGGCTCCGGTTATGCAAAGTGCCAGCCCAACCAGTTTGTTAAGCTTAGCTTGGTAGGGTTTGTTGAGCCTAAAGGGAGTTTGGTCAGGGAGTTTTGTTTGCAGAGCAAAGCGGCTTTCAGTGAAAAATAACATAGCACAAGACAATCAAAACTCACACTCAATGACTCTTGATTTCTCAAGACTTAGCATACAAGCAACACTTGAATTTTCTTTGGCGAGAGATTGCACAGCATGTGCAGGTCAGGTTGACATGGTGGAGGTTACTTGAGATTGGGCTGATGTCAAAAGGGTAGTGCATCACAAAGCCCCACAGCTTCAGGGGCTGAGGTTGATAGCTCAAGTACAATGTGGTTTAGGTTTCACCAGATGCGGCAAATCGCCAGACACAATGCTAGCACAATCACATCAAGCTTAGTGAGGTCAGTTGAGCTCAAACTCGGGGCTTATGCACAAGTAGCGGCAGATGCGGTGGGTCCTGGCAGAACTTGGCTCACCGGGGCAGATGGGCTATGCTCAGGCGAGGTTATCATGTGAAGCCAAGGTATGCAAAATAGGGTGTCACGGAGGTTAAGCACAAAGGAGTCGGGGGAGACGACAGCCCCAATTCTCAATCTTAATAGGCTAAGACTCACAGCTCACAAGGTGAACCGGGGTTGTGCACTCGGCCACGGCAAGGCAAGGTTTAAGTCGGGGGTTATGCTGTGGTGTGTGTTCCTAGCACAGTCTATAGCATGCGTCGCAATGGCTTACAATCTCAGGTATGCAATTTTCAGGGCGACTAGTCTATCATGCATAACATGGTTCACACAGCACAAGGATTACAATATGCAATTACCAACCTCAGGTCTGCAGCACGGGTTTGTGCAGTAAGGTTATACCAAGACTCGGCAATGCAGATGAGATGAGTTAAGCTTTTAAAAACATGCTTGAGGGTCAGTGCATCTACTCAAATTGAGCTCTCAGGTTACCATGCTCGGGGTTGGGTGCACGGGTTGGTGACAATGGTTCATATAAGCACGGAAAGTACAGCTCGGGGAGCTGTTTAGCAGTGAGCAAGAAACGCATAATAACATTCAATCCAATGGCACACATAACTTGATTGAGATATTGTTGCACAACAGTTCAAGTTTGGCTAATCTTCAAAGTCGCAGTTCAGGGGTCGTGGTTGGTTTAAGCTATAGCTAACTTGGGTTTCCAAGTTGTGACCCACCCTCAAACTTCGTGGGTGGGGTTTTGGCACAACTTGGCTCACCAGGGCAGATGAGTTGTGTCAACTCTCTGAGTCGATATCAACTCATTCAGTTGACTTCAAAGTTTATAGCACAGGCCTTGGTTAACCAATGTTGCAAAGTCAAGGCAGCTAGTTCATCCAAATTCTCATGCATAAAACACACAAAGCAATTAGGTTTCAGAGTTATGCACAGGCTATGCCCAAAGTTGACAGATTCTCAACAAGGTTTGCAGCTGAGGCTCAACAGCTTCAGGGGGCTGGAGTTTAACTCAGGGCTGAAGGTACTATGGTCACAGTACATACAAGCTTATATTTCAGGTTTTCATGGGAGGCTTAGTAATGTACAGGCACCTGCGCTTTTCCTTGGGCATACAGGGGAAGTTCAGTTACTAACCTCAATTCATGCACTTATCCTTGGGTTGGCTCGGACCTACCGGTTTGCCAGCAGCGCAAGCTCAAGTTCTGGGCTTTTCCTTGGCTTCCTGGGTTGGTTTATTGCTCCAATTGCACCTGCTAGCTCAAAAAGAAGGAGTTCGAGTTTCACAAAGAAGCGGGAAGATCAGTGGATACCCACCCAAGCACGAGAATCAATTGGTATCACAAGGGAATGTTTTGGACTGTCGAGGATCAAGATTTACCAATAGCACGAATATGCAAAGCAATGATACTAAGATTGACAAGTGGTTTTTTTTTTTTTTTTTTTTTTTAGAGATTAGAGTGCAAACTATAAAACAAGGTGATTAACCTAAGTTATATTAAAGTACCAGCTATACTACACTAACAGGGATGAAAAGTAAATAGACAACTTAAACAGGGATGATAAAATTAACAGCTACACTACACTAACACGGGGCTAATAGCAATGCAAGGTGAATATATACGGGAGCGGATGAAAATCGGTAAAGACAAGCACAAAAATCAACGGGGCACGCGCCAAGTCCCAAAGAACGGCGCCAAAAACTTGGTAGGCCTCTAAAGGTGTTTATATTTTTACGGCCTACGGAAATACCGCAAGTGCACGGTGTCTTGGTTGTAGGACTGAGCAAGTGCGGGTCGAACCACAGAGACTTGTGGTGCTCCAGTGATCTAAGGCTTCTTCTTCAACTGAATTCTAAGTGACAGGGTAACAAAAGATTGTAACATATATTTTTGTGTTTATACGGCAGTTTTGTAGTGAAATAAACCTAAACTAAGGTAAAAGGTAGTGACAAGGGGTTGCTAAGGTATTCAAATTCACCTCTAACTCTCTTGTGTGCTCACCCGAGTTGAGACTTTCTTGCCTGTGGCCCGATAAGGGCGGGGTGTCAAACCCACCACCTATCTAAGGGGTTTCTCCATGTAAAACTTCAATACACAGCTAAAGGTGCTAACCTAGAGTATTAGTTATCTAATTAAGTATAACTAATCAAAGGAATTAGCCTATAACTCTAAGGAATGAGCTGCAGATACTAAACATAAGTATAACTAACTACAATGCATCCATGGCGTTAGTATGCATTGTGAGAGAAGAATGTTAGATCTTAGGATTGAAATTACTTTAATCTTTAAAGCATACAAGAATAGTTCAAACACAGTTAACATCACAAAGTGGATTTAGGGTTTCATTGAAACCCTAGCAAATTAAACTAAAGCAAATAACAGAAATTAAATCTAATTGACAGCACTGGCTAATCCAGGCGTGTCCTCTATCAACACCCATCACTCATATTTATATATGCAGTTCATCCCCAAAACATCTCAAACCCTAATTCTCAAAAACAGCAATTAATGATAAATAAATCAAAAGTAATCGCACCCATACTCGATTGCTTCTCCTCTTTGTCAAATCGGCCTCGAGACGCCATGCGGTTGATTGGGTGGAAACCCTAGCTCTAGATGTCTCGATTTAGTTTCTAGGGTAGGTAGAAACTAAGAAAGAGATATCTAGTCCCGGGGTTGTTGGCGGTGATGGTGTGACATGAGATAGGGTGATGGAAGCGGCTGCGGAGGTGGTGGTACGGGAAGAAGGTGGAGGAGATGGTGTTGTTGCGGAGACAGAGCGGAGCTCATGGGGGAGAAAGAGAAGATAGAGAAATGAAATCAGGGTTAGGGTTTTGCTCGAGTGGGGGTATAGGGTAGGTAGTTTCTTTGTGAGGCGGGTGCAGCTACGGATGAAGAGATAGGCCTAGCGAGCGTTGGATGGAGCCGATGGAGATCTCAACGGCTCGGGGAGGTAAGCGGTTTTGGCTTGATCTAGTGTTAGCACGGAGCAGCGATCTTCGATGCACGTGGAAGCGGCGGCCGTAGGATGTGGCCAGATGTGATCTCAACGGCACGGGAGTGGACGGCTCGGATCGGGTCGTGGGTAGCTCTAGCCCATGTCTTCCTTGTTGGGTTGCAACCGATTCGCATGGCTTTGGCTATCTACTCCATAGATGCTCGACTCCAATTCTTCGCTCTTTTGGCTCCTTGATTCTCCGAGCTTTATTTATTACCTAAAAACACAAAATTAATTAATACAAATATTTATTCTTGAAAACAAAGAAAACACGAGAATATGGGATAATATATGATTTCTAGCGCAAAAGATGAGTAAAATGCCAATAAAAAGATGTATAAATATGCACTATTTGGCACTCATCATATTCTTTGAGAATAATGTTGTAGGATGAGTTGAATGATGTCTTCCTTTTGCTAATCCGGTTGTTTTGTGAGTCTTGTAATTGTTGTATATTGTTACAAGCCTCGTGAATGGTAGCTTTTCGTATGGAAAAAGTTGTGTTAAGGTCTCCCGTTGAAGCTACTTGAATTCTAGATCTTTGTTGCCAATATGTCGCATGACATTGTAATAATTCTTCATGTTCTAGTCTCAGTTGTTTTTCTTGAATGAGCCAGAGTTCAAGATCTGATCCAGTTTGGGAAGCACATTGGTGTTGGGCATTCTTTATCTTGGATGTTGATTTCTTGATCTTTGTTGGTAGGTGGCCAAAAGTTTCCTTTGTTCCATTCTAGAAGAGTTTGTCCTGTTGTGATTAGCTTTAGCATTTGTAGGTTGAGTGTAGGTTCATCATCTTGTTGTTGTTCCCAAGACGATTCGACTATCTGTTTGAGTTGGGGAGGAGAGAGCCGGAGAGGTGTTGAATTTGTAAGTTTTGTTCCTTGCCCGTCTATTGCTTTCTTTCGTAGAAGTATCGGGTATGATCGGATGCTATTCTTGGAAGGTGAGTAAGCGCTGCATGTGGGTTTTCCGTCCTCCAAAGTTGATTTGCTAAAGTCCTATCTAATCGTTCTAGAATATTATCTTGCCCTAGTTGGTTGTTTGTCCAAGTGTATGGGTCTCCTCGGATCCAAGATCTATAAAACCCATCTGATCCATCAGGGTGAGTAGAGGTTGAGATTGAGCATATGTCACTTGCCTTCCTCCTTTTTTTTTCTGATTGATTTAAGACGTCGTTAAAATCTCCTATTAATAGCCAGGGTGTAGACGGCTCGATATTGTTGAAGATTGTTGGAAATTCTTGCCAAAGATTTTTCCTTATATCCGGATGTGGAGGGCCATAGATACCCGTGAAGAACCATGGTTGTTCCGGCGGCGGTGGGGTAACTTCTGTGTGGATGTAATTTTGAGATCGAAGTAATATTTGGATATTTAGGTTATCTTCCACATTAAGCAAAAGTCCCCGTCTTCCGGTTTTGGGATGTTGAAGTAATTATTGAATTGAAGGGATTGTGCTAATCTTCTTATGTGTTGATCGTTAGCAAGTGTTTCAGAAAGAAATAGGATGCTAGGTTTGTGAAGATTAACTAGTCCTTTTAAATGTTGAATTGAGGGTGGTAGGTTTATGCCTTGACAATTCCAAGCAAGAATAGTCATAGTGAAAAGGACGAACTAGATTTGTATGAAATATTTTGGTGGGCTTTGTAGTCTGAGGTTAGGGAAGTTTAAGAAGGTTGTGAAGATAAGCTGCAATGGGCTTTTGAAGAGATGCAATATTTAGGTTTAATAGGGCTTTATGAGTAGAGAAGGCTTTTTGTGGAATAAGAAAAGAAATGGTTAGACTGAGAATATGAACCTTTTAACAGAGAGTAACACATCCAAGTGCAGTAGGAAGGGAAAAAGGAATTTTAAAGGTGTTATATCAGTCAAACTAGTATTCTGGGCAATTACTTATTACACAAAGAATGCTTCAAAACAAACACTATACAAAGCAATTACTTATTACACCGAAAATGCTTCAGAACAAACACTATACAGAGGAGAATTATAGGGTTGAACATAATAGATGTGAATACATGGTAAGAGTACAATATAGACTTATGCTTCAATACTACTGAACAGACTTATATTATAAAGAATATTAATACATGGAAGGGTACAATATAAACTTATGCTTCAATATTACAGAACAACCTTATATTATAAAGAATACAATATAGACTTATGTATCAAAGTGAGTATATGTTAGAGACACCAGAATAGGTCAATGTAAAGGATACGTTAGTTATCTTGTAATTTTAAGATGGTTTGCACAACTCTAATTCCAAATTCAGATGAAATAGGACAGATTAGAATGTGGCTGTAAGGAAGCCTAAGAGAAGAAGACTCAAGCAGGTTCAAACCAAATAAGAGACAAGACTTAGGTAGCACTATAAAAAATTATCAGCAAATAGGAGATGGGTATAAATGTAGCTTGTAGGTTCAAAGTTTAAGTGTAGGTGACCGAATTCTAACAATTGTTAACAATGCAAAGTTTAATCGCAAGGCAACAGTTCTTAACAATGCAACAATAAGTAATAAAAACTGAACTTACAGACTCCTATATGATTACTTACAGAGCTGATAAGATACATGACAAAAGGAATAAAAAGTCACTAGTAGAGTTATGAGAATGCAGGAAATGGAATGCAAGTAGATTGAAGAGATGATTCAAGGATGCAGGTATCCTAACTGAAACAATATGTAATGATTTAAATGAATCTGTAAATATATAAATAAATAAATAAAAAGGCTTACAGTTAAGGCGAATACTGAGATGCAGATTATGTAAGTAAACTAGTTTGATAAAAAAACAACAGGTGCTAACTGTATAGACAGATGGATTAACTAAAGGTTAACTTACACTATAACACAGGGAAACTAGAAATTAAAACTGGCAGTAGAGGACTAAGTTGAAGTATATATACAAGTAGATTAAAATTAGCAGTTAGCCTACAATGGCAGCTAATGCAGAACAAAGTAAAACCAAAACCAATAAAGTTAACAAAGTGCAATATCAGAACAGTTTAAACTAGATATGTGCCGAACCAAAACAGTGTAAAATCAGATAGAAGGCTAAGGCATGGTTATGGACTAAAATTTAACAAGATTAGGTTTATAGCACTAAAGGGCGGTATTCAAGAGTGGTTAAAAGGAGAAAATTACCATGCAAATAACTATAATATCAACACACTATTTATCCAAGCAGAGAGAGCAGAGTATTATTTATATAAGCAAGCACTATTAACAAGCAGAGTGAGCAAAAAAAAGGTGTCAATCACCAGCTCAGTCTAGAAGGTAACCTAGTAACTAGCAAACACGGAACATAGATGTATGGATATTAGCAGGGATGTACCAAAAAGCGAGATACAAGCAAGCATATTAAACATAGGTATGGGTTATAGGCAGGTGAACCAAAATATGTAGGGGGTATCCACCGGCCCTTGAATGTGACTTTTTTGCATTGGGTATGTCCGATTAAGGAAGATGTTGGTGTTGTTCATCTTGATATTCTGAAGGTGTTGCAGTGATGGCTGGTTTGTGACGAAGTGTCTTGATAGAAGCTGTCTTTGAGATTGCAAATGATGAATCGACGAGATGGAGAAAGTCTTTGGAAGGTCCAAAATGTCGAGCTTGAATTTTTCTCGGTTGAAAGACATTTATCCATTCATCCATTCTTCATTAGTTACAATTCTTGAAAAGTCTCGGAGAAGAAGATGAACCAATGTCTGTGTTGTTCAAATATGATTCTTTCTTTCGAGGTTTAGTCAGCTTTATGGTCGGGCTTGGGTAGTCAATACGATATGAGTTCAGCTTCTTCTATGTCTGAGATAAGGAAAGTTGAAGGACTGAATGGTTGTTGTATCTCAGTAAGATGAGGGGGATGTGAACAAACAGATCGTAACTTTGAGACTCGAAGGTGCCATTTTCTTCAACTAGCCATGTTTCTGCAATGGATCTTGAAGAGGCTGAGATGGTGCCATAATGAAAACCCTTTTGCCGATAACCTTCCTCTATGAAGAATGAAATCTCGGACTGTCTTGATCGAGAGATAGGTCAGGATTCAATAGGGGTTGGAACCCAATCACCTAATCAAGATCGGTTCATCAATATCTACATTGTAAAGCATCTCTTGATGGTAGTCATCATCATACTCAGTCCGATGAAAGGTCCTAGAGCATGAAGATTATCCTGCATAGGAACTTGAGGTGGGTTTTGTAGCATCAAGTCTTGGTGGTTGAGCAGATAGATATCAATGCAGTTTTGTTGTTCATATCCTAGTCTGTGACAATATCTGCAAAACAATCTTGGCAGCTCTTGATAGACAAAGTCAGTACATTGGACCAACCTACGATCATTAGGTGCAGTAGTCTCAAAATGAAGTGGCTGGGTAACATCTATTCTAAGCCTAATTTTCATGGTGCTGTAACCATTGTTATGGTGGATAGGGTCATCATAAGCTTCTAGAACTCCAAATTTCTGGGTGTTTTTTATGACATTGAGGATTCTAGATTGTTCAGGGAAAATATTTTGAAGTGTAATCTCAAAAATCTCAGAGGTGATTTCAAAGTTGTCAGGGAGAGAAGTGAAGCTACATGGTTGAAACATGAAAGTGTCTCTATAAATCACCCTAGTTCCTTGCCTAAGGACAACAAAATACTCAAAGCTAGATTCAAATTTGATTAAGTAAAAACCTCTACCAAGCTTTCTAACTGAAATTTCACCAGCAAGCTTCCATCTATATTTTAGAGCATTTCTTAAGAAAAAGGAGTTTTTATTCATTTTAGTTAAAAAACAACCCACCGGCCGATCTTTCACAATCGAATCGGAAGAAAAGCATTCCTAGCATTAGACAAGAGAAAACCAGAGCTTGAAACATCTCTAAATCTACTGAAAGACATTGAAAAACCAGCTAAAAGAAGAACTGAACATTACATGAAAGGGAAGACAGGCAAGGATCTAAGAAGAACATGAAATGGGTGAGATACAAAAGAAGTTTTGAGCCATATTTATAGGTGGAAGGGGCAAAGATAATTCTTTAGGGTTTAATTTATAATTAAAATTTGTTTTTCAGAAAATTGTGAAAAGTTTTGCAGAAAAGGTGGGTATGTGAAGAATGAAAGAGCAAGGTTACAGCAAGAAAATAGGCTTAGGGTTACCTGTTCAAATTTCCGATTGCCACCTCAAATTAGTTATCTCCAAAAGGAATTTAAAATTGATCTGAGCAAACAGCAGCAACTGTGAGGATGAACAGTACATCTTGGAACTTGCAGAGAGGACCCTCTGAATTGAAAATCGCCGTATAACAGAGAGGAAAGGTTGAGGTCTCATGATGAATAGAGTTGTTCTCGCAGGCGTAGACAGCATCAAAAAAGAAGAAATAGAATCGATAAAGGTACCATCAAATCAGACAAATCACCGTTTCAGCTTTAAAATTAGATGAATCGATGGATATTTGAACAGAGAACGACCACAGCCATGAATCACCATTTTCATTACCGAAATTTAGGGTTAACACCAAATCTTATCGGAACTGTCCCCAACGCTTTTAAAGGCTACATCTTTAACGGGCCGGTGGATTAAGGGTTTAGCTAGCAGAAGAGGAGAAAATCATTGAAGCTGATTTATGAATTAGGGTTGCAGAAGGAATTGATTTGGGTAAAATTTAGGAAGGTGAGTCGAATCGTTTTCGCCCGATTCGTCGCTCCAATTTTTCTCTCTCCTCTCATAAGAGTATAGTAGGATGATGTAGTCCCTTTGTACTCCCGACCCTTTTCCCCAAAATTTTCCCGCCCAATCCAAAAGTTTTCAAAATTCAAATTTTAATTGTGCTTACCAATGCAATGCGTACTGCCTCACGTGTATGGCTATTTTTACCTTGATGATTACATGATCGTACTCTACAACTGTGTTCCACTCCTAGTTAGCAATTCGTTGTACGGGAAAGTTCGGGACGACATATGTATGTGTATTATTTGTTTCGACGAAATGTAAATTCGGTCCACTATTCGATCAACCATTTCTAGTTCGGGGATAATTTGGAACGGCATACGTACATGTATCATTCGTTTTAAATACTTGAATACAGGAGAGAAAATTCTACCCATATATATATAATTGTTGATGGTGGATTTTCATTTAAGGTTAACATTGTAAAAACCAGAAAATCATGCGCTGACATCTTGTAAAAGATAAGGCCATCAATAAGTGTTGGATACTCCCTCACTTAATTCACCTAGAATGGAGCATGTGGAAACAATTCCATTCTATGAATACACAAAATTCATCCAGGTTGGAGCATGTAGCAACAATCCCATATACCCTGTGAATTTCTAGCATTATTAATTAATGCGTAATCGGCCTTGTATTTCTTTTTGTACTCATTATCGGTGCGGCATGATGATTGAGTGTTGCTCTTACGAGATCAACGGGGAACCTCCAAGCATTATAATGAAACCATGTACGAAATACCCGCACGGTGACTCTCGGTGTGTTATACTAGCCCGATTGAGCCCTCTCTGTGTGTTATACTAGCCCCATTGAGCATCCGGATCGGCCGTATCGAGTCAGGATATGATCAGATCATCCAACTCTCGCCAAGCATGATTGGATGACCCGAGATCAATTCCATCACCCCCAGCGGTATGGAATAACCCTTTGCCGAACCAACGCGGACCCCACATGGTCGGCCTCCCTCCGCACTGGCTAGCTTGCCAAACGTCCAAACCATAGCAAGTATGGGCGGAAAACCTAAAAATAGGGTTTGCGGCATATTACATGTGTCGCAAAATGAGTCTCAACCATCCATCTTCGCGGTATAGATGGAGGGTGTAGATGTCGATTCAAAGGGCCGGAGCATGTCAACACAATCACCGTGGGCCGCTGCATACCGACCAATCGGTCGGGACCAACTATGGTTGGTTATCTCGGTCGTGCACCGAATCAAGCATTGTATACGACCTTGAAACCCAAAATTAGGGTTTTGAGCATCACGAAAGCGTCCATCTTCTCCGGCACGAATGGAGGGTCCCAAGATCGAATTAGCGAGGTCCGGTCATACCAAAGATGACCACCGTGGACCCATCTATCCCCTCACCCGATCATACAAGGCACATCATGCACGGTTATTCCAAGATGCGCGCTCAAACTAGCGTGGTCACACCTCCCAAGGCCGCAAACTAATCTCGACCGCTCAACTTCACGGACGATTTGAGTGGTTCGGATTACGTTTTCATGGGATAGTCAGTGTAGGCGTGAACACCAGCCTACCACTTACACGCCAGACCGGTCGGCAAGACCAGGCCAAGTTAGGTCATCTTGGAACGCACGCCGGAAGTGAGCATGGTGCGCGGCTTTTTGCGGTACCAAATTCCTATTACAAAATCGATCTCCACCACTCCTCTTTGCCGGTCAAATTGAGTGGCCTAGATTGCACCTTCATGGGACGGTGAGATATGGACGTGTACACCAGGTATGTTGTCTACACGCATGCCCGATCGGTCCTTTCCAAAAACCTTCCCATGCTTGGTTTCGACCAAGGCGAAAAGTGATGCTTGCGCACCTCTTCAAAAACTCTAATTCATTGACGGTCGCAGATGAGTGTCTCAAAGATCATCTCGTCCGTCCAACTTCACGACTTGGTTATACAACCACAGTGGGGAGTTAATTGGTTAGTGAGGCGTCACCACCCATCACTTTACCACACCATGATACGATACACGCATAAAATACACATGATACTTCACAAGTATCGACTTCTGAATAACGTGGTTATTCAATTCAAAGATTACATGCTACCTTTCGTGGATCCACGATTCACACATTCAGGACATCAATCATGTCACAAACCTGGGATACATCTCGGGGTATTGGTGCGGCGGTTTACGGCGTACGGCGTGCAACGCGCCATCACAGAACGTGTTAGGAAGTTATGGACGGTTAGAGATGACGGGGAGAAGTGGGCAAGACCGGTCGTGTAACACCAACACACACCTCTACTACTCCATCACTCCACTTCCCACGAGAGACGTGAATAAGGCTCAAATGACTTGTATAAATAGGTTCTCCTCCCTATTTTCCAAACAGGGAGAAACAAGAGCAAGTCCAGCGAGACGAAACCAAGTGTTAATACACAACGTATTCAAACACCCGAGCTTGCTTGCATTAATCGTAAGCCTGCTTACTTTTCATTACAAGTCATAAGCAAGCCAACACCTTCATAATCTCAACACCTTCTTCGCTTCCCTCCCTAAGATCAACCCCATCTCCTTCACTTTGTGACCGAAACAAGTCCTGGAACGGCCATTTCTTGGTTTAGGCCGGACTTGCACAGATTGATTTCCGAATCTACAAGCACTCACCGCGCAGTGCATTTGTTTAGGGTTTAGATTCATTCCTCATCCACACACCCCAAATTACCAAATCCGGCAGGAATAGATTTCACCCATAAACAATTGGCGACCACGGCGGGAGGTTGATCTCTCGGTTGCGAAAAATTGAATTCTCAATTCTTCGGTTTTCATCTCACGATGTATCCTCACTCGGAGACCACAGTGGTTCGGATATCATGGGAAGTGTAGCTAGAATCTTTGGGGATGTCTTGGCAAATCAAGTTTGGTATCGCTAGAAGACATAGCGAGACATTCCGCCTTTTGAATGATATAACAACGCAATTACAAGAAGGGTCGGCGGGCGTCTTGCTCAAACGAGTGCAAGAAAGCTGGATCCTTAGTCGAGTTACACCTTTACCGGTGGAGATGCAAAAAGAGCGCGTAATTACGGGGACTCGGGAGAGACGAACAACATGGTCAGTAGGCAACGAAGACTCGAGGCAACTCCACGGAGGAAAAGACTTGTCAGGAGTACCACAACGTCTCACAGGATAAAGAAATGGAGCCTGCGACTTACGGATCCTGCGGGGAAGATTTATATCTCAAGACCCTTGTCGAAGCTCGGAAGACTGTTCAATCCGCATCGACCTTTCAACTAAGTGAAGAAATACTTGAGGAAGGAGAGATCAATCAAGGAACACGTGAGTACGAGAGGGATGGGAACGTTCAATTCGATCACTCGGCGGTGATATTACAACACCTCCCATCACCCAGCCGCAGCGTGCCGCAAATCGACATCTCATCAAGTGTAACACCTCTGGTAGTCACCAGAGTAACAACTTCCACTCCTTCATCAGGACGAGGAGCCGGAGGGACGAGAGGAGGACCATCCCCCATTACCATTGCATACTTGATGGAGAAGCAGGAAGTTCTTGCTAAGACTCAAACGGATATGGCCGCAACTCGGAAAGAGGTACTCACTTTTCTTAAGACATTAAGCGATCGATTTCCACAAGAGCCGTGACAGCCCCCAGGAGCAAAAAAAGGAACGCATTCAACGCACCGGAGAAGGTACTTCGGCGGCGCGGCCCTCCATGGACTCGATCAAAGAAGCGACATCGGATATGAGCGGTCTGTCATGGAGACTCCTACACTGGGCCGATCCTCACAACGATCCTCCTCAAGTCAATAGTTTCACTATGAACCAGAGGCCGGTGGATCGGGAAGCGGTTTCTCTAGTGGAAAGTTTGCGCGAACTTTCACACCTCTCAAAGAATCGGTGCGCGGAGACGTTTTTGCGCAATCAACCGGAGGAAGGTCACGACCGTGCCCCTACATGTCACCGCACGCATCAAGGATTCGAGTTCAAGACGACCCTTATCTCACGGGCGTCTTCATTACTCTCAAGACTCTCGGGACATCCAAGGTTCTCCCGAGGCAAGGTCGTACGGAAGCCTACCACAATGACGGACTTCGAGGGAAACCAAACCAAGCACATACGGGAGAAGCTCCTTGAAAGAATCGAGACAAGTTCGTTTGCATCCCACTCCCCACGTGGCGTCAATTCGGGAAGAAGACCGGCTTGCATCATTGAGGCTAGTACCCCACAATGCATCTGGCGGCGACGAAGCATTCTTCTCCATCCTGTGAAGCCATGACCCACGTTCACACGAAGAGGGAACGAACTTTTAAGCGAGTCGTGACGAGAAAGGGAAAACGGTATCCGACACTTGCCATTATCAACTAGTGGGGAGATTGTTACCCAGTCTCTCCACCCAATGGAATGCTACAACATCAACGAACCACAAGAACAAGTGCTAGATGCTCCACAACAGCTGCAAGATGGCACCAACTCCACAACTGATGAGATTGAAATCGTTAAGGAATCTCCTAGGCCTATCTCCATCACTCAACCTTGAGTACGGATAAACGCACGAAGCTCGTGGAACTTCTCAAAGAGTACCAAGACATATTCGCTTGGAGATATGAAGAAATGCTGGGATTTAGATGAAAATTGGTCACCCATCATCTACATGTCATACGGATCCAAGTCGGTTAAATAGTTGTAGTTCGGATCGGGTCTTTGCATAGACTTCGAGATACTTGAACAGTGCCGCTCAAAAACTATCCTCTCTACCTAACATCGACATGTTAGTAGATGCAACCAGCCGGACATGGCATGTTCTCCTCCATGGATGGATGTAGCGGCTACAACCAGGATAAGGATGTACGAGGCATGACACAAGTAAGATAGCTTTCGAACTCCTCTCGGAAATTTTTATTATACCATACCGCCATTTGGTTTAAAGAATACGGTGCAATGTATCAACGCTCTATGACGGCAATCTTCCACTTTGGAGCCAATACCTCAAGGGAGCTGACCTCAAGAAGATAACGATTTCCACGCATCATATCGAGCAAGATCCGGCGAGTCACTCTATCGAGGCAGTGGTCGAAAAGATCCAGGAGGCGAGTCACTTTATCGGATGGTGGTACATGTCGATCATGCTATGTTGGAGAATCGCGCTTTTGGTCATCCTCTGGAGTACATTAAACGCTCATCTACAACAACATATTCCCTGATAGAAAGAAACAGGCCGGCGGTAATTAAGAGCCTCATAATGTTTGTAGGGGCATATATCTCACCAACAAAGCGATACAACCTTGACCTTACAGAAGCGGTTCCACAGAGCGGCAAGAGGAAAACCACCGAGATACAACATCCTGCGTGTCAAATCAACTCCAACTCCGAGTACCACATGCCACGACTCCCACAATGATGAAACAATGTCCAAGATATTCCATATCTGGCTCGACAACAACCACTACGAACAAACCATGTAAACCACGCTTGGGAGGCGGGCTCGGCATGAAGTTCCTTCACCGTCAGTCAAGGAATTCTTGACATGAGAGAGATGGTCGGTCAAGAAGCATGGAATTCGCAAGGGTAAATCGAATGAAGAGGGAAACACTTCAACGCTCCCTCTAGCGAAGGCGCTTCAATGGTCTATTCAAGAGCCGCCTCAATGCTCTCTCCAGGACCCACGCTTCGAATCGCTCCAACACTCTCTCCGAGATCCACCTCAACGTTCGCATTGGAAGCCACTTTAACATCCTCTCGAGTCGTTTCAACACTCAAGCTACATCAATAATCTGCGCTCTGGTCAAGTTATCTTTGATTTACTCATTTCTCAACATACGTCTCATCCATCCTTCATGAGGACCCAGCTGAGCATGAAAAACCCTGAAGTCGATATGAGGAGGGTTATCCTGTGGAACGGATATTTTCATATAGTTGAAAGGGCGCGATGAACAACTCATCATCAATGTTCGGCATATCTTTGAAGCTTTCAACACCTCACGACTTGGCTTTGACATTATCCCCGGAAGACATCTCAACGAGTTCTTTTCTTCATTCTACAATAAAAGACATGAGTCAAGACTTGTATAAAAATGCGTGAGATGTGCGGTCACACACGACCAGAACACACATTCACTTTGGAGCACACAAGGCTGGTATTGGGTCCAAACACCGATGTTGATCGAGTCACAAGTCCGGTGTTGATCAAGTCTCAAGACCGGTATTGATCAAGTCACAGGTATGACTCAAGTTTCAAGTCCGGTGTTGATCGAGTCACAAGTCGGTATTGCTCAAGCTTCAAGTCCGGTATTGATCAAGTGACGAGTCCGATATCACTCAAGTTTCAAGTCTGGTATTGGTCAAGCTTCAAGTCTGGTATTGATCAAGTCACAAGCTCGGTATTGCTCAAGCTTCAAGTTTGGTATTGATCAAGTCACAAGTCCGGTATTGCTCAAGTTTCAAGACCGGTGTTGGTCAAGGGCACGAGGCTGGTATAAAGGTGACATTCAATCAGGCATACACGATATGAGACCCACGTTCAATCAAGCATATATGGCGGGACCATATTTATTTGCACAACACGGTTCTCTTATGTCATGGGAATCATGTTCACGAAATTCAAGCCCACATTCGATCAAGAAGGCGCAGTAGCCCCACGAACGAAGAAGGCGCAGCAGTCCGTCGATTAGGCACAACCCCACGATCGAGCGAAGTTGGCGCAATAGCCCCTCGACCTAATCAGGCATAACAAGGTCGATCTGGCAAGAACGACATTCAAACGGAGCAAGCACGGAGTGGGCCCTCGACAGAAGGAGACATAGCAAGGTTGATAGAAGCAGGCAAGACTGACATCATGTTAGGGGAACACTCGCCTAGACGCCTCTTGAACGTGACATGATCCAAGGACAGGATGAACCGTCTCTCCTGGTAACATCTAACTTTGTCTCATAAGCTTTGTCTTTAACTGTCACCATCTCATGCCTACCCCACAATGGTGTAACCATTACGTGCTAGGCAGGGGACTTAATGTTGATGGTGGATTTTCATTTAAGGTTAAAATTGTAAAAACCAAGAAAATCATACCGACATCTTGTAAAAAGAAAAGGCCATCAATAAGTGTTGGATACTCCCTCACTTAATTCACCTAGAATGGAGCATGTGGCAACAATCCCATTCTATGAATACACGAAATTCATCCGAGGTTGGAGCATGTAGCAACAATCCCATATACCCCTGTGAATTTCTAGCATTATTAATTAATGCGCAATCAGCCTTGTATTTCTGTACTCATTATCGGTGCGGCATGACGCACCGAGTGTTGCTCTTATAGAGCAACACGAACCTCAAGCATTATAATGAAACCATGTACGAAATACCCGTGCATGTGCCGACTCTCGGTGTGTTATACTAGCCCGATTGAGCCCCTCTCGGTGTGTTATACTAGCCCGATTGAGCATCCGGACTGACCGTATCGGTCCGGATATGATCTGATCATCCAACTCCACAAGCATGATTGGATGACCCGGATCAATTCCATCACCCCCAAGCGGGTATGGAATAACCATTTGCAGAACCAACGCGGACCCCACATGGTCGGCCTCCCTCCGCAGTGGCCTAGCTTGCCAAAACGTCCAAACCATAGCAGTATGGGCGGAAAACCTAAAAATAGGGTTTGCGGCATATTACATGTGTCGCAAAACAGTCTCAACCATCCATCTTCGCAGGTATAGATGGAGGGTGTAGATGTAGATTCAAAGGGCCCGGAGCATGTCAACACAATCACCGTGGGCCCGCCTGCATACCTGACCAATCGGTCAGGACCAACTATGGTTGGTTATCTCAATTCGTGCACCGAATCAAGCATTGACGCACGGCCTTGAAACCCAAAATTAGGGTTTTGAGCATCACGAGCGTCCATCTTCTCCGACACGAATGGAGGGTCCAAGATCAGATTAAGCAGGTCCGATCATACCAGCATGACCACCGTGGACCCATCTATCCCCTCACCCGATCGGCCAAGGCACATCATGCCTGGTTATTCCAAGACGCGCGCTCAAACTAGCGTGGTCACACCTCCCAAACCGCAAACTAATCTCGACCGCTCAACTTCGCCGGACGATTTGAGTGGTTCAGATCACGTTTTCATGGGATAGTCAAGTGTAGGCGTGAACACCAGCCTACCACTTACACGCCAGACCGGTCGGCCAAGACCGACCAAGTTAGGTCATCTTGGAACGCACGCCGGAAGTGAGCATGGTGCGCGGCTTTTGCGGTACCAAATTCCTATTACAAAATCGATCTCCACCACTCCTCTTTGCCGGTCAAATTGAGTGGCCTAGATTGCACCTTCATGGGACGGTGAGATATGGACGTGTACACCGGTATGTTGTCTACACGCATGCCCGGTCGGTCCTTTCCAAAAACCTTCCCATGCTTGGTTTCGACCAAGCTGAAAAGTGATGCTTGCGCACCTCTTCAAAAACTCTAATTCATTAACGGTCGCAGATGAGTGTCACAAAGATCATCTCGTCCGTCCAACTTCACCAGCTTGGTTATACAACCCTGGTCAGGAGTTAATTGGTTAGTGAGGCGTCACCACCCATCACTTTACCACACCATGATGCGGTACCTGCATAAAATACACATGATACTTCACAAGTATCAACTTCCTGAATAACGCAGTTATTCAATTCAACATTACATGCTACCTTTCGTGGATCCACGATTCACACATTCCAAACATCAATCATGTCACAAGCGGGGATACATGCGGGGTATTGGTCGGCGGTTTGACGTGCAACGTGCAACGCGCCATCACAAGAACGTGTTAGGAAGTTATGGACGGTTAGAGATGACGGGAGAAGTGGGCAAGGCGGTCGTGTAACACCAACACACACCTCTACTACTCCATCACTCCACTTCCTCCACTTCCCACGAGAGACGTGAATAAGGCTCAAATGACTTGTATAAATAGGTTCTCCTCCCTATTTTCCAAACATGAGAAACAAGAGCAAGTCCAGACGAGACAGAAACCAAGTGTTAATACACAACGTATTCAAACACCCAGAGCTTGCTTGCATTAATCGTAAGCCTGCTTACTTTTCTGTTACTAGTCATAAGCAAGCCAACACCTTCACAATCTCAACACCTTCTTCGCTTCCCTCCCTAAGATCAACACCATCTCATTCACTTTGTGACCGAAACAAGTCTTAAACGGCCATTTCTTGGTTTAGGCCGGACTTGCACATATTGATTTCTGAATCTACAAGCACTCACCGCGCAGTGTATTTGTTTAGGGTTTAGATTCATTCCTCATCCACACCCCCAAATTACCAAATCCGTGAGAATAGTTTTCACCCATAAACAATAATTAAATTCTTTAGTATCCGTGATTTTAAAAGCCTAATTCTGGTATATGTATAGGTTTTACCAAAAAAAAATAACATTTTAATAAGAGTATGTAGGAAAACATTAAAATTATATGTGAAATTATATTGTTTGGATTGCATATATACAGAATAAATGAGCTCTCAGTCAAAATCATCACATTGGTATTGTGGTTAGATGGACTGTATAGGGAGTTGGACGTCTTTGGCTCAATTCCTTCCCGTTGCTAACATTTTTTCCTCAAACCTTTAGTAAAAGTAAGGGATGAGTCACCTCCGAATACGATGTACGATTTATTCTCGGATCCGTATAATCCGCGTACAATTCGAAAAGTCTAGATAGGGTCGGGAATTGAGTAGTGCGCGTATAATTCACTCCCCGTACCAATTCGTAATAATTCGCGAATTATATGCGTACGATGAATCCTACACTGCACTACTCCTTATGTACATGCTGAAAGCTGATCAGAAAATAAATCTGGGATACTTTAGCAGTATAATTTTAGCATTCTCATTCATCCGTGGTTTTAGAGGGGACAAAGACATTCTTGAATTGTATATCTATAAAGACATTACAACTACTGAAGTGGTGAATGATTTTTTATTTTTTTTTAAAGCATGCATTTTTATTTTTATTTTATGTATTCTTTGATTTGATGGATCATGAATTTTATCCAAAACGGAGCATAAACTAAACGAAAATGATGGATTGACTGGGAGAATGTATCGTGCATTCTCTTGTGTCTCACAAAAAACTTGGTCCCTGGTGATAAGCCCTAGGGGCTCCCCTTTTATGTGGGACATGGCAAATACACTGTACATCAGTGTAGAACCATTGTAGACTAAAACCAAAAGAATTAATGTCCACTCTTTGGAAAATGACATTAGACTAAAAATTACGTGTATACTAAAAATTACGTGTATACGAAAAACTAATTTAACTAACAGTATTATGAAATGTTTATAAAATACTATCGCCGTTTATAAAAAAAATAGATAATTGGGCCGACCGAGTGAAGCGAGGGAGGACATTTATATGGCCATTTTTTTGTAAATTGTAAGTGATCAATTGACACAAAAAGATTGAATTTGGTGTCCATGGTTGGTCTCTTTTTTGGACCAAAAAACCATTGTTATAACTGAATTTTCTATCAAACTGATTAAAAGGTCGCGGGTTCGAATCATGACCACCTCCTTCTTCTTCTTTTTTACCTTCGTTTTTCTTTTTCCTTCTTCTTCTTTCTCCTTCGTTGATTTTTCTTCTTTGTCCCCAAACTCCCACAGAGAAACTCTCGTACCCAAACTCCAACTGAGAAACTCCAACAGAGAAACGCCACCTCCACCTCGTTGCACCACTACCACCATCACCATCGCCGCAACCAGATCTATTTCCTCTTTTAAGTTAATTCTTCTCTTAAGATTGAAATTGGGAAATTTCGGTGACCTAATTTGAGGTTCTATTGATGAAGGTGATGGTTCAATTGATGATAAATTAGTTGGGTTTTTATCTTCTTCATTAGGGTTTCAATTGAGATACTTTAATCGATATAGAAGCAAATTGAAGCTGCAAATCAAGATGGGTCTGTTGCGGTTTGAAACAATTAGGCTGTATTTGATAGGAATTAATTCCATGGAATTTGCCATCTTTCCATGGAAATAGCATGTTTTTCGTCGTTTGTTCAAAAAACTATTTCCATGGAATTGTAAAAAAAACGTGGCCTAAAGTATGTTTTAAACTCAATTTCATGGAAAGTCTTTCCTTGCCTCCCCCAAGAAATTGATTCCACGGAAACACTTTCCATGGAACTGTTTCCCTTCCCTGTTATCAAACACATCCTTAGGGTTTACAGGAAGGATTCGAGTTGGTGATTGACATGAATTTCAAGGGTTTTGACTAATTGACATTGGTAAAAACAACTTCCAAAATGGTTCAATTCCACGCATTAAGTGAAATTTTTGCTTACCGAGTTCTACTTTCAATTTTTCCTTTCTTTCTAATTTTTATGCATGAAATATTTGTGAATACTAGTTGTCTGTATAAATGCCTAACAGAATTTTATTAAGATGAAGTAGAAATGTGATAAAGGAATCTTAAATGGAATTACAGCTCTCTTAGGGTTTTATTTTTTGTTTCATTTAATTTTGAAATTGGTATCGAATGCTACATAGTAATTCAGTAGATCGTGATCTTTAAGCCTGTGAAAATACTCATAACGAGTTTTGTAAAGGAATACTAATTATGGGTTTGCTCTGTTGATGTGCTTGAATGGGTTTAAAATTTGTTGGATTGTTTAATATAAGCAGTAACCACATTTTCAAAATAAGTAGTAGCCATATTTTATAATAAGCAAAATAATCACATTTCCAAGCTAGTATAATCAAATGGGTTTTAAACTTTTCGTAGTTGAAGTCATAAAAAAGATGATTAGTAGACTCACTCTTGGAAGTCATGTTAGTTGCAGTTTTAACTTTTTCCGACACCTCTGATTGGCTATTTGGCCTCATATTCACAGCTACCTCGCTCCTTCTCTCTGAATCTCTGTGATAAAGCCCAAACTTGACATGGTCTCATACTGAAAAACCTAGCTGAAAAGTCTAGCTTTCCAAGAGTGAGTTGAGCAATGAAAATGGGTTCTTTGTTTTCTATGGTTTTGTTCTCCCTCCTATCAATCTCAAGTAAGTTTTTTTTTCTTAGCAGAATAAGATACCGGTTATGTTAATCAATGATTCATTTTCTAAATCTAACCAAATGAAATCATTTCAAATGCATCTAAAAATCAATCACTTGCAGATGAATAAATTAGACCAAATGTTGTTCCTTTTTTATCTTAAGACTTAATATCGTTCACTGTGTTAGAGCACTGCTCGGTTGAACTCGCAAGCGTTGCTATCTCAAGCTTGTTGTCAAGTTTAGTTTCCCAAACTATAAGTCTTGATTTCTAGTCTACTTATAGCTAAGTCTCGAATTAGGATAGTAACTGAAGTTGAGCATACTTGCAGATGAATAAATTAGATCAAATGTTGTTCCTTTTTATCTTAAGACTTATATCGTTCGCTGTGTTAGAGCACTGCTCGGTCGAACTCGCAAGCGTTGCTATCTCAAGCTTGTTGTCAAGTTTAGTTGCCCAAACTATAAGTCTTGATTTCTAGTCTACTTATAGCTAAGTCTCGGATTAGGATAGTAACTGAAGTTGAGCATTAGACTTCACGGTGTTCATCGATTGAAGAAGAAGAACTACTAAGGGGAGCTTGTGGAACTTCATCAACAAAAGAAATGTGGAGACTTAAACTCATCTATCACTCAAAGTCTATCTACTATATCTCCTTTTTGAGACAAAAGTCGTATAGCTATATATAGACTTCGATTATACACATTTGATATTTCGAGCCGAGTTTAACTCGCTTACATATTTCTCGAAATAAGTGTTGGTAAGCTTTTGCTTTAACCAAGTTCATCTTATATTCTTAACGAAAGTCAAAAGATGATCATGTGAAAATCGCCTTGTAACATCTTACATGATTTGTGTGAGACAGTCATTTGAGGTAGACTCGGAATATTTCGTATTGATCATTCGATCACTTGAAAATTGCTTTGAAGCTAATAGTTTGTGTGAGACAGCTATTGTCGTCTTCCAAGAATGTTTCAATGATTGAAATGGGAGTTTAGAACAAATAACCATGATTGGATATAAGACAATATGAGTACTTGCATATGTGTTGTCCAAGTCAGGAACCATGGTATGCATACCCGTATGTGTATTGGTTGGTTATGGAAGTCCGAGAACTTAGTATGCGTACATGTATGCGTACTGGCGTGAGTTTCATGTTTCGGAAATTCAAATGAGTTTTGGAAGGTATGTGTACCCGTTCGCATACTGGCGAACCCAAACTTGGTCCGGCTTATGTATGCGTACACGTTTGCATACTTGAGTTCGTTATGTTCTAAAATAGGTTTGTTCATGAATCAATACATTTATATAATAAGGAATGCAGTCTTTTACAAACAGTAGCTATAATGTTAATGAATTGGTTCGAGTGAATCAAAATCGATTTTGCTTCAATTGTGTCTTGTATACTTCTATGAGACTATAAACAAGTGAATAACTCTAGAACTAGTTTCATTTGAGTCTAAAAAGACGAGGGTACCCAAATATACCTCAATCTAAAACTTTTCCACCTATAAGTCCTTTCTCCGAAAGTGATTGTCTATGTACTGATTCGAGATAATACAACTAATCGGTTCACACTTCGTGTGATCGTCTATGGATATGAGATCGAGACGATACGACAACAAGATAACTTGCGTGATTGACTATGAATTCAAGATCGAGACAATACAACAACGAAGTATGTTTACTTGATAATAGATTCGATCTTAACCAAACACAATAGGATTTCTATTAAGTAAATAGGAATTAACGTTTGTGTATTTTACTTCTAATTATAATAAAACAATTATAATTGCGGAAATAGAAAAGTAAAAGACACAGCAAGATTTTGTTAACGAGGAAACCGCAAATGTAGAAAACCCATGGACCTAGTCCAGAATTGAATACTCTCAGAATTAAGCTGCTATACAAAATTTAAACCAACTTCGTATAATTGATACCAAGCAACTAAACTTATAGTTAACCTAGTTCCCTCAGTATCCCCGCGCCTCCAACTTTTAGTAAGTCACGCACTTGGAACAATTCCTTTGGTTCGTATTCCAAACAGTAAAGGAACAACATATATGTTCGGTAACAACTCTTTTCAAACAACGTGATATGAGTTTGACAAAAGGCTTTTCCGTTTATCCCAATAAAATCCTTTGTCAGGTTCTTAGATCTATCTATTAAACAACTACCAAAGTAATTGTCTTAGACTATGCAATCAATACTTTGAATCACAAAGAATTGTATTGATGTCGATCTACTCAACTAATCAATCAAGGTTATCACAAAGATAAACCGATTATAGTTGAATCCCCAGCCGATCAAGCTATGTGCACACCAAAGATTATGAACTCAAATAAGAAATCTTATTTGTCTTCAAATCTTCTTAGATCTTCAATAAACACCTGGACACAAATAACTTGAATATCTTGTGATCAATCACACACGCATGGAGATGCATTAATAATGGATTATCACAAGACATCTTTAGATCAACAAACAGTCTAAAGATCCTGGTCGACACTTCGATCTAGTTTGAGTGAATCTTATATCAGAAGAGAAGATTCTCAAGCATAAACAAACTAGGTGCAATCAAAGTTCAACAACCATTAGTCAATCAAATCAATCGAAAACTAATAATACACTGTAATTATCTAGTTTCCTACCAACGGTACTCGTAGAGCTTCCCAATCCCAAATAAATCTTTAAAACGAGCGGTCGTAAGAGGTTTCGCCTAATTAGGGTACTTTCCTTTACGAATAGACGACTCCACCAGTAACAACACAACTAGGTAGTTTTCTTTGGCTCGAGGATTAGTTTGCTTGAAATGAAAACTTGATATTTTGGTTTGTACGTATTGTTTATGGCTTAACAAAATACAGGATCATTTGTTTAGTCCAATTTGATTCCGGATAAGGGAAACTAAGTTCATTTTGATCTTAGTTAAACTTATCAAATTGAAGAATTCAGTTATTCAAGTCTAATCGAATGCCTTGACAAGAAATATTAGTCAACTAACCTAGTGCGTGTCTTGTCTAAAGAGAAAGGTCGAAGTTATTGTCTGAATAATTAGAACTTGATGAGAGAAATAAAGTTAATTCTGATCTTTATTTTGGTCTTTAAAACAAACTGTTATACATGCGCAACCGGTTTAACAAGGAAATTAAGTTTCTTAGTCGATTTGTTAAACTATTAGAGAAAATTGCTTCGGGAAATTGTTTTCCTTGATAACATATTAAAACTAAATTACTTGTAGTTTCGGTTTTAATATTGGTTATCTAAAGTGGTATGTGAAACCTTCGTGCTTAACTCTTATATGTTGTGTACAAGTCTTTTAGATTTGTAAGATCCTTTCGGTTTGACTAGTATTTGCTCGAACCTTTGTCATTTATTGACAAAAAGAGGGAGAAAGATATGGAGTAAACAAGTGATTTGAAATCACTAAGGAAAGGATAATTGTGCTTAAACGTTATATCTAACGAAAGAGTAAAACATTTACTAATGGGGAGAAAAATATCATATTATTGTGTAGTTATTTAGACTATAAAAGTGGAATAACAAAGATATTCGGATAGAATATCTACCTATCTTACCTTTAGGGGGAGTATAAGCTTTGTTATTCAGATGTCAACACCGGCATTTATTAATTGAATATATGCAGGTTATTGTGTTGTTGAAACTTGGAATCAAGCGTATATATAATGAATTCTTGTAATTTTTATATCCATATGTATTAAGCATTTTGTCACTAAAATTGACAAAGGGGGAGATTGTTAGAGCATAGATCGGTTGAACCCACCAAGCGTTGGTATGTCAAGTTTGGTTGTCATATTTTAGTGAATAAAAACTCATCTAAGAGTCGCTTGATTATATACTGGAGACAACTTCGTATAGGTTAGACTAGAAAGTCTAGGAATATTGAGACATACAGGTATTACTCGAAGACCTGAATAACGTGAAGAAGTAACGAGCTACAACGAAGACATCATCCTTCCTCTTGAGGTTAGTAATATTGACTTGAATTGTTTCATTCCTGATGTATCTTTCAAGTCGTGCTATATTGAAAACATAAGCTGAAGGTCATGAATGAATATTTTACTCTAGTAGTGAGACATGATCATATGATCATCGTACTAAGGAATTAGACTACGAAGTATAACGCTTATCTTTTGAACTTCGTAGATATGACATCGACATAATCTTATGAATGTTGTTGTGATTATGTGTATGGGTAAACGTGAAGATTTCATCCTAGGAAACAATGTTTTACATTTGTGTAAAGGAAGTATATTTATGAACTTGTTTTATGAATCGAAAGGGAAATCGCTAGGCTTATTGGTATTGTTATTCATTGCAAATCTTTGGATTACCAATATATGTGAGATGGTAAAACCGATCATAACTTTGATACATATCTTGGTATAACTAATCACAATGCATGACTTATGATATGGTGTGACTAGTTTTTTAATTAGTGTGGCCAGATCCTAAGTAATCACACGAGATGGTATGATCGATATTTGTAATTGGTGTGACCGATCCTAGTAATTGGTGTGACCGATCACAAAAGAGTTGTGTAATCGATACTTGTAATTGGTGTAACCGGTCCTAGTAATTGGTGTAACCAATCCTAGTGATTGGTGTGACCGATCACAAGCAATACCATGTGTATATGGTAACCGGTCCTAGTAATTGATAAGTGCATAATTCATATAATTTTAGTTTCCATTCCATACTTGCTTTAGCTATTATTCTTGCATATTTTCGTATTATTACTCTTGTTTTCTCTTATTTGTCTCTATTAGGTGAATCATCATACCATAGGGGGAATATCTATGGTATGATGTCATAAAAGTGGAATAACAAAGATATTCGGATAGAATATCTACCTATCTTACCTTTAGGGGGAGTATAAGCTTTGTTATTCAGATGTTAACACCGGCATTTATTAATTGAATATATGCAGGTTATTGTGTTGTTGAAACTTGGAATCAAGCGTATATATAATGAATTCTTGTAATTTTTATATCCATATGTATTAAGCATTTTGTCACTAAAATTGACAAAGGGGGAGATTGTTAGAGCATAGATCGGTTGAACCCACCAAGCGTTGGTATGTCAAGTTTGGTTGTCATATTTTAGTGAATAAAAACTCATCTAAGAGTCGCTTGATTATATACTGGAGACAACTTCGTATAGGTTAGACTAGAAAGTCTAGGAATATTGAGACATACAGGTATTACTCGAAGACCTGAAGAACGTGAAGAAGTAACGAGCTACAACGAAGACATCATCCTTCCTCTTGAGGTTAGTAATATTGACTTGAATTGTTTCATTCCTGACGTATCTTTCAAGTCGTGCTATATTGAAAACATAACTGCGAAGCTGTGAATGAATATTTTACTCTAGTAGTGAGACATGATCATATGATCATCGTACTAAGGAATTAGACTACGAAGTATAACGCTTATCTTTTGAACTTCGTAGATATGACATCGACATAATCTTATTAATGTTGTTGTGATTATGTGTATGGGTAAACGTGAAGATTTCATCCTAGGAAACAATGCTTTACATTTGTGTAAAGGAAGTATATTTATGAACTTGTGTTATGAATCGAAAGGGAAATCGCTAGGCTTATTGGTATTGTTATTCATTGCAAATCTTTGGATTACCAATATGTGTGAGATGGTAAAACCGATCATAACTTTGATACATATCTTGGTATAACTAATCACAATGCATGACTTATGATATGGTATGACTAGTTTTTTTAATTAGTGTAACTGATCCTAAGTAATCACCTGAGATGGTATGATCGATATTTGTAATTGGTGTGACCGATCCTAGTAATTGGTGTGACCGATCACAAAAGAGTTGTGTAATCGATACTTGTAATTGGTGTAACCGGTCCTAGTGATTGGTGTAACCAATCCTAGTGATTGGTGTGACCGATCACAAGCAATACCATGTGCATATGGTAACCGGTCCTAGTAATTGATAAGTGCATAATTCATATAATTTTAGTGTCCATTCCATACTTGCTTTAGCTATTATTCTTGCATATTTTCGTATTATTACTCTTGTTTTCTCTTATTTGTCTCTATTAGGTGAATCATCCAAAAAGGTGATACAAAGTGCTGAAAAGAGCTAAGGAGAGAAGTATTCTAAGTATCCAAGTGCCCAAGTCCAAGAGAAGTGGAAGAAGTGCGACGAAAAGGAGCAAAACGCTCAAAATCAAGAGACGGGCCAAAAACCGAGATTAACTCATTCAAATTAAGGATTTCTCATCACCGTCTTGAATAGAATTGAAATATAAAAATAATGAGGTCATTCCGAGTTCGGAAGAAGAAGTTGTGGCCAAAACGAGTTTTTATCGAATACCGAAGACAGTAAAGTATGCAAACGTGTACGCATACCTTAGTTCTGAAAATTTATACTGGAATTTGAGGTACGCATACTTAACAAGTATAACAACGGGTATGCATACTTGTGCCTAAGGTCACGGTTAGGGTCTTTATTTCATAGTTTCGGGTCGGGTTCTTAGACCGAACTAGATACTTGATGGCCTAGCAGTGTAAACCTATAAAAATAGGTATTAGGCCTTTCACATAAAAGGAAAAATCGATAATCTCATATCACAAGTTCTACATCAAAAATCTAGGGTTTACCCCTTTAAGGGGAAACCACCATGATTCATCTTCTTTGTAATATGAGTAGCTAATTCTTTTGTTGATTAAGGATGAATTCAATGTTCTAAGCGTGAAGCTTTGTTAATAATACAAATCTATTGAGAGTTTTTATCATCATTGTTTGTCTTTACCATATATAGAGTTTATGAGTGATTCTTAGATTGATTTGGGATGCATAATAGATTAGTCTATTGATTTTTCTATCTCTAGTAGAAGTTATGAGATAAGTAATCGTCGATTAACTCTCTACACAAGTAGAAATCGCGAGACCTCGCAGAGGGATTTTGTGGAGCAATCGTGTGTGAAAACAACACCATCAAGTAAACCTTGGTCTAAGAGTTTAACTACTGGGATCAACCTAAATTCACAAAACTTAAGGCGTTCGATTGAATTATACCTTGAGTGATCTACTACTTGGTGGTTCGTTGGATAGAATCTGGTAGTCGGGAACTTCCGTATCCAGTGATTGAAGGAGTTTTGGGAATAACACTGATCTAGCTGTTATTCTACGGTTGGTGATGAATGGTTCCAACTTACGATAGATAAGTATTCTAATCCTGTTAACACTTGGTAACGGCGAAGGATTCCTTAATCATCTTTCTTTTTTTATTGTCTTTTCATTTATCTTACAACCAAAATCCCCTTTTGTTATTTACTTTATCTTGCTGATCAAATAACCTATCAATTACACAGCTCTCTATGGGAACGATCTCTTACTACTGCTATATTACCAGTTAATTAGTGGGAAATATATTTATTAATTTGTTGAGCCTTCGACAGCCAATCAAATTTTGGCGCCGCTGCCGGGGAGCAGTCGCTAATTGATTTGTTATTTGTGTAGGTTTTTTTTTTTTTTTTTTTTTTTTAGATTTTTGTTTTGATTTTCTGTTTCTTGTGAGTCGTCATGTTTCCTTACGGAAATAACATGTATGGAGCACAAGATTACACATACAACAGTGGTAATCAATATGGTTTTCAATCTCATTCATATGACAACTACCAACCATCCTATGGGTATAAAATATTTTGGCTATGATCAATATCCCACGGAACCTTATGGGTATTCTCATACATGTCAACAACCTTATGACGGGCATGTAAGTGAACAATCACGAGGATGGAAGGATAGTTATGCTTTTGATCATTTGTTTTCTAGTAATGTACGGATGACAGAGAGTTTGGAGTTAAAGAGTGGTCATACTGAATCAAGACCTACTCCTCTTCATCGTGTTTTTCCTTCACTCTTTCCAAAAGAGTAGATTGTGCACAACGGTGGAAAGCGTGTTAATGTCAGAATGCTTTTTAAGCAACACGAGCAGCTAGAAAAAGCCGGTGCATCACAAGAGATTCTTGACGGAATTAACAAGGCCATAGACATGGAATTCGAACGTCGTTATGATGTTGATGATTTTGAGGTTGACAGTGATTCCGATGAAGATGAATCACCTTTCAAAAATCCTTGCAACAATGATACAGTTATTCAAACTCCGGATCATAATAAAGATCCCTCGCCTATTCAAAAGGAGGAGATTGGGTATGACATATCTATTGTTATAAATGGTGTAACGTACTCAAACGAATAAATTAGGAGTTGCATCAATGAACTAGACGTTTTAGGAGAGGATTCTGATTCCGATGATGAGAGTGTTGAAGAGATTGAGAATGAAACCAAATTGATTGAAGTTGTGGAAGACCCAATTGAGCTAGATAATAATAGTTCGATAGAGGACCACGATATACTTGAGGTAAATAATTCACCATAATTACGAATGAGGATCCGAAACAAGGTTTGTCTAATCCTTTGCATAATTCTATATTTATTGATCATTTTCCTCCAGTTGAAGTAGTTCCCGAAAGAGTTGTTAACCCAACTTTTAAGAAAATACCTCAATTAGGAATGGAGTTGTGTGCTTCTAAAGTTTTAACGGTTTATTTTGCTTCTAAGTATCCACCACTTGATGTGTTTGATTCTGTATTAATGCGGAGTTCACCAATCTAAGGGAACCTTTTGAAGTTCCCGAATTCTATGTTCTCTATCCACTTCCGAGTGTAGAAAGAACTAAGTGTGGGGGAAACTTCAATAAAGTGATAGCGTCAATATTTATGTTTTGTGCTAATGCTTTTGTGAAGCTATTATTTGAATTGCAAATTGTTATTTGGAAGGACTACCAAATTTTCAGATTATTGGTGTACGGACGATAACAATAACGTCGGGCTGACGACGTTAAACCAAGCGCTGCGTGGGAGGCAACCCATCGGTTTTGTATCTCTATCCCTTTTGTTTTTAGTTTTCTTGGATTTTCATATCATATCTTGCATTCCCATCTTAGATTTCACAAAGTCCTATATCTATAATGAAAGTTTTGACGAATCCTCATCAGAAAATTCTGACTGCGCAGTTGTCACGAAAACAGCTCTCGAGACTTCATACGGAGTCCGATTTGAGTGGTTGACCCCAATTTTTAAAGAGGACAGACTCATATTTCTTTTCCAAAAATAAAATCTAAATTCGGAGTCTGTTAAGTTGGACCGATTGGCCTGGAAATTTGAGTTTTGGTATTTTTCCAAAACTTTTTCAGATTGCATGTTAGTCAGTCCGGAGGCCATCAATGTCATATCGTTTGTCTAAAAACTGTGCCCATTTGACACTTTATAGAAAAGACATAGGCGAACAACTTTCGTTTATGATGTTTTTCCTAGTTCCCTACCCATTGGTACAGTTTTTGAGTTTTTCAGGGCTATTATGTCAGAAATCAGAATTTTCGGTTTTGAACATTGAGGACAATGATGAGTTTAAGTGTGGGGGAGTAGTTAAGCATGTTTGGCTTGCATATATATATAAAAAAAAATACTCTTTGATTTCTTGCATACTTGAGACTCCACCTTTTGGAGTTAATTATGAGCTATTTATGATGACACTCTAAACCTTTTTAGGTTGAAACAGTTCTTACGGATGTAGATTGAGTTCCATTTTATCGTTCTAAAATCTTTAAATATATATACGTTCATAATTTAATGTGAAACTCAGCTATGGTATTCGTTTGAAAGATTCATCCTCGTAATTAATCATTACTGAATCACTTTATTTTTGCAGTTTTATGTTTCTCTAAAGTGATTTGGGATCCAATCTTGCCGTGGATGTTGTAGCAAGGTAATCATTGGTTGAGTATATAAAATCCCCATAGACAATTGTCTTACACTCACAAAGAGTGAGCCAAAAAAAAAAACAAAAACAAAAACAAAAAAAACATATATATATATATAAGGCTCCTCTTCATTTATCGACACAAATAAATGATAGGTCCGGAATTGCGGACTAATCATGTAATCGATGAAAATAAAAACATATCATCATTATATAGCAAGTCAAAAAGACTATTTATGAGGTTCTTGACACTTGGATGACAGTATATGTAAAACGTTGTCCCTGTCTCCGTCGCCTAAACAAGCGTGGAATACAAGATCCAAGGCAACTATCATGTACTTGCTGAAAAGGAACATGCGCTTAGAGTATCTAATCATGTGGTCGAGTTAAATTGGTGCTTCTCTCAACTATTGCGATATAAATAGAATCCTTTGACGACATTCATACAAGTATTGTGGGTAACATCTTTCACTTTAGTCAGCATTTTCACACTTCACTTTCCTATTTCCATTTTCTTATCTATCCATGTGATTTCAGTATGCGGGTGTTGTGGCAAACGTTTTAACAAGTACGATGACTATCTTAGTAGAGTTTTGTAATCAGGTTGAATGTCACACGTAAGTAATTGCTTATGTGTGATGATTGGAATGTATGTGGGATGTTTGCAGCTAAAAAACATATGCAAGCTAATTATTTAGCTATTACTTTGTGTCTATCCTTAGTGGTTCTTCCAAGGTGAGAAATTAGAGTAGGTTTTGTGGGTATACCTCTTGTAAGCCCTCACGAGACTATAACTCACCCACTAGGGACACCTAGGGGTTTAAAGGCATGTTGTATTAGCTAAGTGAAACCGTATTCTCGACGACATGGAGTTGTTGTATTTTGGATTAGTTTCATTTAGTTTGCTCTAGGACTAGCAAAAGCTAAGTGTGGGGGAATTTGATAAGTGCATAATTCATATGATTTTAGTGTCCATTACATACTTGCTTTAGCTATTATTCTTGCATATTTTCGTATTATTACTCTTGTTTTCTCTTATTTGTCTCTATTAGGTGAATCATCCAAAATGGAGCTACAAAGTTATGAAAATATCTAAGGAGAGAAGTATTCCAAATATCCAAGTGCCTAAGTCCAAGAGAAGTGGAAGAAGTGCGACGAAAAGGAGCAAAACGCTCAAAATCAAGAGACAGGCCAAAGACCGAGATTAACTAGTTCAAATTAAGGATTTCTCATCACCATATTGAAGAGAATTGAAAGATAAAAATAATGCAAAAATAATGAGGTGACTGAACTAGATGCTTGATGGCCAAGCAGTATAAACCTATAAAAATATGTATTAGGCATATTTCACATAGAAGGGAAAATCAATAATCTCATATCATAAGTTCTACATCAAAAACCTAGGGTTTACCCCTTTAGGGGGAAACCACCATGATTCATCTTCTTTGAAATATGAGTAGCTAAATCCTTTGTTGATTAAGGATGAATTCAATGTTCTAAGCGTGAAGCTTAGTTAATAATACAAATATATTGAGAGTTTTTATCATCATCGTTTGTCTTTACCGTATCTAGGGTTTATGAGTGATTCTTAGATTGATTTTGGATGCATACTAGATTAGTTTATTGATTGTTCTATCGCTAGTATAAGTTATGAGATAATTAATCGTCAATTAACTCTCTACACAAGTAGAAATCGCGAGACCTCGCAGAGGGATTCTGTGAAGCAATCGTGTATGAAAATAACACCAGCAAGTAAACCTAAATTCACAAAGCTTAAGGCGTTCGATTGAATTACACCTTGAGTGATCTACTACTTGGTGGTTCGTTGGATATAATATGGTAGTCGAGAACTTTCGTATCCAGTGATTGAAAGAGTTTTGGGAATAACACTGATCTAGCTGTTATTCTACGGTTGGTGATGAATGGTTCTAACTTACGATAGATAAGTGTAGATGGGGAAAAACGATTTGTTGGTTTTTACGGAATTGAAGAGTCAACCGTGTGGAGAATCCTTGAACCGAGCGAAATGTTGAACCTCACACAGATGCACTGCAAGAAGGGAGTGCTTTAAGTTCGAGAGATCAATACGCAAGACATGCCTAAACCAAGAACAATGGCTGTTTCGAGAGTCAATTCGGTCACAAGAGAGGATGGGTTGATCGCCAGGAGGAAAATTTGAGAAATGCGTGAGATCAATGGTGATGCGAGATTGTAGGTGTGTTGTGAATTCAGCGTAAGAATGCTCTGAATGATTGAATTTTGCTCAATTGAGAGCGAATGCTCAGACGATGAGTTCGTGTAGACGAAATATTGTATATATGAACTTGCCGAGAATTCCTTGTTTAGACGAATGTTCGAGTGTTCAAATCTTGTCCTTTCAATCCGGATTCAGAGACATTTTATAATGTCGGAGTTGAAAACACCATGATCCCATAAAGTGTGGCAGTTTTCTGGAATCAGAGAGTGGAGAAGTGGGAAATCGTGTTAAAACCAGTTGCTCATCATGCGGAGACTTGGTTAATTTTCTACCCACTACTTTGCTGACTCTTCCAACTGATTGTACGACTTGCTCACATTCTCATCGTGGGTGAACACACGTGCCGTGAGACCATGAGATCAAAACCTAGTTAATATCCCCCATGTGACACGATTGATATCTCGTGATTGTGGAGTCGATTCTTGATTTTGTGGGACGATGAGTCCATGTATTGTTGAATTGAACATGTTTTGCAAATGTTGAAATTCATGAATCAAATATGTCTCTTTGAGACGAGGTATTATTATGTTGATTACCTAAGGCAGGCAAAGCGTGTTCTTTGAATTGTCGAATAATATTGATAGTTGAACCAATATTATTGAATGCGAGCAAATATTCTTTGGTTCGAGCAAATATTGCTAGTCGAGGAATATTGCTAGTTTGAGCAAATATTCTTAGGTTTGAGCAAATATTGCTCGTTTGATGAATTGTTGGTAGCGGGACCAAAATAAATATTAATTTAAGATGCGATTCTTTGGGTCAAGAACAAATAAATAAAAATGTTGATCATGGAATCAATAAAAAATTATCAGTATTTGAATCTTGCTCGAGAATCATGTTTCTGCGAGAGCTACGGATTCAAAACCCTAATTTTTGAAATGATGATTTATTGCAAATCAATCTACGAATTGAAAGCAGGGACCGACTACATGGGATGGCAGATCCACCATGTAACGCCAAATGCTCGAATGAGCAAAGTAAAAAGTCTCTTGAGGACCGATTGGAGAAAGAATGATTAAATCTTTGGTTTAATCATTTTTTGAAATAATGCTCGTGTGAGCGACAGATAATAAAACCTAGCCATGAAGAGATGAGGAACCAACCAAGAGAGTACGAGACCGGTTCTTGGTGTCAGGTGGGACCAATGGATGGTCGTTCAAGCAAACTCTTAATTGTTTGAAAGAAGTTTGAACCTAATATGAGCAACTGAGCAAATTAGGTTAAAATCATTAAAATATGTGGGACCGGCTGTTTGCAAGCCCTAGGGTCACCCTTGGTCGGTCAAGGGGATGTTCCTGTGTCACCATGGCGTTCATGTCTCGATCCCGAGAGAGCTTCGATATTTTAGAATGTGCGCGTTTGAGCAACGTTACGAGAAAATATACGAGAATCTAGGGTTTTGCTGAAACTAGGAAAATACATGAGATGATGAAAAATGATAAATAAAACAGGGAATTGCAAGGTGTGGGACCGACCACGGCTAGGGAATGGCCGGCCGGTCCACACTTTACCAGTTTTATGTGATTTCATGTATTTTCTCTGATTTGAGAGAAATTCCATGGCGGAGAGTTCTTCTTGAAATTAGGGAATTTCCATGAGATGAGAGAGATAAAATAATAATCAAATAGGGAATGGTGGAGTGTGGGACCGACAATGGCTAAGGCATGGCCGGCCGGCCAATGGGACTGTCCCAGAGCACTCTTCCCAATTTTATGTAATTTTCATGATTTTAGGAAATTTTCATAAAATCAGTGAGATTTGTTAAAATCAAGGTATTTGTTGAAATCAGGGAGTTTTCATGGAATCAGGAAACTAAAACAACAAACAATAATAAAATAATAGGTGTGTGGGACCGGCTAGAGCCCGGTCCCATGAGTTCTCCTAATAATTTTATAATAATTTTCATGATTTTAGAGAAAATTCATAAAATTAGGGAATTTTCATGGTTTTAGGGAAAATTCATAAAATCAAGGAATTTTCATAATTTGAGAAAATAATAAAATAATGGGGACCTTGAGTGTGGGGCCAGGCCACGGCTAGGGCATGGCCGACCGGCTGGTGCCGGTCCAGCAACGAAGTTTTTCCTAATTTTATAATAATTTTCATGATTTTAGAGAAAATTCATAAAATTAGGGAATTTTCATGGTTTTAGGGAAAATTCATAAAATCAAGGAATTTTCATAATTTGAGAGAAATAATAAAATAATAGGGACGTGAGGTGTGGGACTGGCCATGGCTAGGGCATGGCCGGTCGGCTGGTGCTCGGTCCCGCAACACCTTTCCCTAATTTTATTATTTCTTTGATAAAATCATGAGATTAGAGAATTTCCTTGAAACGAAGGAGATTAGCTCGAACGAGAGAATTTTCACGAGATCAGGGAAAAATAATAAAATATGACAAAATATAAAATTAGGCGCGGGACTGGTCGGCATGACCGACTAGCTGATGAGCCCAGTCCTCTGGCGCCTTTGCTAATATTTTATTATTATTATTTTTCTTCCTATTTTTCATAGGTTCATCGTTGTTTCATATTTTGAAATGCTCGTTTGCGCATTTAAATGATGGTAGTAATATTGTTGTTAATACACTTGCACCATTTTAGTCGGGCTTATTCGATGCTCGGATGCCTGTCTCGTTGAATATTTATCACTAACCCGTGGAAATTCTTGGGAAGAACCACAAATTGAAGTGACGAAATATAACGAAGAATCGTAGAATATTGTTGGATATTCGGGCGATTAGAGATAATTGTGTGGCTCTATACTAGAAGGGCTTCTATCTAGGAGCATTAATTATCGAGGTTGAGCAATATGAACTTGCTGTAGTGTCATATTCCTCTTGTATAGTCGGGAAAACATGGTTGCATCACGAAGACGTTATTGCTCTATACTAGCGAGACATCTTTGTCTACAAGGCCGTCAATCTTGTAATTTTATACAATATGAGATCGTGGTCTCAGCTGGGAGACTACACATCTTCATCTTCTCTAAGAGACTTTCTCGATCAGAGGTTTTATGGCATGTGCTTTCACGCTTAGAGACATGAGTCTCAATACTCATCTGATTGTCGGATCAGGAGTAATTACGAAATTACTCGAAGTATTCATGAGATGTGTCTGGCCTCGTTTGGGAGACTACACATCTACATATACTCTGAGAGACAGCGTTCTCAGTGGAGATTTATGGCATGAGCTTTCATGCTTTAATGAGATACATGAGCCTCAATACTCATCAGATTCTTGGGATCCGGATGATTACTGAAATTGCTCGGTATTCATGAGATGTGTCGTGGCCTCATGTGGAAGACTACACATCTACATATACTGCGAGAGACAGACCTTCTCAGTCAGATATTTATGGTATGAGCTTTCATGCTTTAATGAGATTTATGGTATGAGCTTTCATACTCCGATTGCCGTATCCAGAGTATAGTTTTACAATTTTACCCTTTGTCGAAAATCCACCATCTACAATAAGTATTCTAATTCGGTTAATGCTTGGTTCAGGCGAAGGATTCCTTAATCATCTTTCTTTTCTTATTGTCTTTTCATTTATCTTACAACCAAAATTCCCTTTTGTTATTTACTTTATCTTTCTGATCAAATAACCTATCAATTACCTGACTCTTTGTGGGAGCGATCTCTTCTTGCATTTATATTGCCCGGTTAATTAGTGGGAAATATATTTATTAATTATTTGTTGAGCCTACGACAACCCATCGGTAATTGATGTAATCGTCCTGGCCTTTGATGTAACCGGTCCGGTAACTTATTTCGATCACCAAGTGTTCCATATTAAGGTATAACTGATCCCCGTGATTGGTAGAACTGTGAACCTATAGTTGTCTTGGAATTACAGATGAACCAATTCTAAACTTGTTTGGAAGTGTGGTATAATCGATTCCAAGATTGTAAATATGAAAGAGGATTTAAAAAGAAAAGATGTCAACATACTTTGAACAAGATCAGTAACTCTTATCTTTTATTGTTCAAAGATATTCCTTATTACTCAAGGAGATCCCGGTCAGAAATAAATTATATATCTTTTAAATAAGGTTTTTAGTTTTATATGCTTTAATTACCAGCAATTAAAAGCATATCTCTAGAGAATAAAAATTAATAATGTACATTTACTTGGAGATTTTATATTGGGAGATTTCGGAAAATATTGGAAAAGCATTTCCTGGAATTATGAAAACTGAATACCCATTTATTGCATATCTTGAGAATACTTCCGGTTTTGGAAATTCCTTGGTGTCCAAACATCATTGGTTTATAAATACCCAGTTTGCATTTCAGCAAACTATCCTAGAAATGAGCAAACTTCATTTTTTTGTTATTTCTGGTGTAGCCGTCTATCCGGAGAGAAAGTACCTAATTAGGCGAAATCTCTTACGGCTCGTTTAAAGACTTAGTGGGATCAGAAGCTCTAAAGAGAACTGTTGGTGGGAAACTAGATAATTGTAGTGTTATTAGTTTTTGATTTGATTTTATTGACGAACGGTTGTTGAACTTTGATTGCACCTAGTTTGTTTATTCTTGAGAATCTTCTCTTCTGATATAAGATTCAATCAAGCTAGATCGAAGTATCGGCTGTGGGATCTTTAGAGCATTTGTGTAGTTGCGGAAATCC
>JAJJWW010013934.1:0-111952 GCA_023531295.1 Papaver armeniacum
TTCCAGGCCTACCACATATTCAGTGTTAGGTGCATGAGTAGGCCTAGAAACACTATTTTCAAAATCATCAGGAATAACAAACATCCTATCATAAGTTTCCTTCCAATCTTCATTTTGTAACTCAATCAGGTTCCTTTGAAGAATCATAGTGAGTTGTTCTATTGAAGGAGAGTCTTCACTAGTGGGTATGCATTCCTCATATGGATATTCATTGTATGGTTGAGCATGAGGTTCACTAGAGAAGGGAAATTGGACATGTTGCTATATGGATGGTCATGTATTGCATTCGGTTCAAGCCTAGCATTTTGCTCCATGAGCGTTTCCATTAGTGATTGTAAACAAGGAGTCGGGGGAGTATAAAATTGTTCAACTCCCACTTGTGGTGACCGATACATGTGCTCATGATGGTTAGGGTATGAGTATCCAAGGTCAGGGCCCTGAGAAGTCTCATAATACTCCCTAAAATCATTATGGTCTGTGGGGGTTTCATATGATGAGGCATGCCCGTAAGCAAGCTCTCTAATGGATTTGTTACCATCCCCAGTTGCAGACCAAAATCCTGACATGATCTAGCAACTCAAATAGCCTAGCACACATCAAGCATGTTAACCAATGAAGTCTCCAAAACAGGAAGCTAAGCCCAAGTGATGCAAATGCATGACCCAAAGGTTATGCAAAGCCCAGTTGTTGTGGGCTCGATTTTGGTTTCAATGGGTTTTGGTTTATGTGGGCTTGTTTGGTTTTTTTGTGGGGTGAGTAGTTGTGCAAAGCCTGTGTCGTTCATATGCACGGCCAAAGTGATTATGGAAAGCCTAGTAGTTGTGGGCTTCAGTGTATGCGCATAGCCCAGGTGTGTTGGTAGCCTAGGTTATGTTCGGCCCAGTGGTTGAAGGCTTTAGCTGTTTAGGTGCGGGGTTTATTTTTGTGCAGAGCTTGGCAAGCTCATGCACTGGCTGAATGCACAGATTGGCAATTGCACACACAGGGAAAACAACAATTGGGTAAGAAGCACTGATGCTACAACTGTAATATGCACAGATGCCACAAATGCAACACACTTTTTCAGATGACTGTGCTCCAATTATGCCCAGATGCAACAGAAGCAAGAGCAGATGAACAATTTTTAGCTCTTTTTCAACGAGACTTAACATGCCACAATGTCAATTGGCTTGGTTGTGAGGTACCAACAACAGACTATGCTCAAGGGTGCGGGGTCAACAGGATCAGTGCACCAAAGGTGTAAAGTAGATTGGTTTGGCAAGGTCTCTCGAGGAGTTTGCATTTACAGCAAGAAATGATTTCTCATGTGAGCATGGCATACAATTTACAACCTCAAAGGTTTCACTGGTCCGCAGATGCAACGGTGAACAAAGTACAAAGACAAGGTCAAGGTTGAGCACTACTCGCAATCGACCAAGGCAAGGCAGCAACAGGGGATGAGTTATGCTCGGGGTTGTTGGAGTCAATCAGGGTAGTTGATATCAACCAGCCCGATTGATTCAGCGAGACTTGGGTATCGTAGCTCAAACTCACGGCTTGGGCGGAGTTAAGCTCGGGAAAATGCACAATTTTGAGGGTTATAGCACAGGTGTTAACAAAGTTAAGAGATCACAGCTCATTCACAAAGCACATTCCCATGCCACCCTCAATTCGGAGCATGAACAAAGGTAGCAGGCGAACTCAAGCAATTTTCATGCAACAAAAGTGACTCGGCAAGGGGTTGTGGTATGCTCAGAGTTATGCTCAGGTGGGTTATGCAATAAAAGTAAATCAGGGTATGCTCAAGTTACACACATCACAGGGCAGATAAGACTAAGGAGGTTATAGCACAGGTCTTGTATTTGAGGATACATCTAACCTAGTCTAACCAGGTTGCACTCAAGCTCTATAGCTGCAGGGGCTGGAGCTGGTGCCGTTAAAGCAAAGAATTCAATGCCCAGATTACCCAAGAGCAAAAAATTTCTGCCAACACAATTTTGCATCAAACGTCACAGGGCTATGCACAAATTTCAGAGATTCCAGGGGTGATTGTTCATGCAGGGTAACTACGTTATCAAGCAAGCATGGGACACAGATCTGAGATGTTCATCCACTTTTCATCAATACACAGCTCATTGTGATGACAGATTCATGCAATACAGTTCAGAGCAATGTCGAAGTACTCTCAGCTAGTATGTGTGAGGTCAAAGATCGAGGAATTATTCACATGAGTATTATGACTAGCAGGGAATGCTCAGGGTTTACAAAGCACAGCGAGATATCACAGGGGTATTGTACTAGTCGGTTGAGATGCATTTGCACACTTCACACTCATTCACAGGGCAATACAAGACTAACCTCAAATCTTGCACTTTTCTTATCTTCCTTGGGTTGGCTCAGCAGCTCACAGGCACCTGTTCACTCAGCAAACAATCTCAGTTCCAAGAGATGAGCCACATGATAATAATGCTGACACAATGTTCAGTGATACTATGTCTTGAGATATGATATGGAACTGAGACAATAATCACCAGCAGATATGACAATGGGAGATAACAGCGATGGTTCTAGCAAAGCAGGTTATGGACAGAATTTAAATGACTAAGTTACACTAACAATGCAGATTATTATGCAGTATACAAAGATTGCTAAGTTATCAGCTAAAGTGCAATGAACTAAATGCTTTGAGATGAGGCAATGATGCGAGGGGATATACGGGGGTTCAATGCGGGGGAAAAGACTAAGAAGGGAAAAAAAATTGAAAGTTACAAACTAAAACAACAATGCAAAGAAAATATGTACGGGGGTGGCGGGATTCAGTGAAGCTTCCAAAGGATCAGCACAGCACACGCCAAGTCCCCGGCAGCGGCGCCAAAAACTTGGTAGGCTGAGAAGATGGTCTATATTTATGCCTACTTGTTATAACCGCAAGTGCACGGTGTCTAGTCTGTAAGACAGGGCAAATACGGGTCGAACCACAGAGACTTGTGGTGCTGAGAGTTGATCTAAGGCTTTCTTAATCGAATTCTAAGAAGTGGTAACACAAGCTGTGGTTTTGTTTGTTTGTCGATGCGACTAAGTGAAGGTTATAACAATGAAGTAAAGATGAAATACAACGGTGAGAATAAATGGGTGATGGGGTTATCAATTCCACCTCTAAATCATGTTATGTGTCAACTAGTTGGAGTATTCTTGTTCCTAATGAGATAAGAGTAGTTTGTCAATTCTACCACCTATCTAAGGAGTTTCTCCTAGTGATAATTCAATACACATCTAAGGTACTAACTTGAGCACTAGTTGTCTAATTAAGCACAACTAGTCAAGGGAATTAGCATCTAATTCTAAGGCTTGAGTGCAAAGACACTCAACACAATTATAACCTAACTACAATGTATACTTGGCATGCATTGTGAGAGAAGAGTATTGGATGCTAGAATTGAAGTTATCTTTATAATTAAGCACTCAAGACAACTCAAACACAGTTGAAATCATAACATGGATTTAGGGTTTCATGAAACCCTAGCAAATAATTTAGAACATGATAAACAACAATTAACTCTAAATTAACTCTAAATTGGTGCTCTGGCAGCCGGGCATCGTTTTAACACACACTACCTCTTCTATTTATACAAGCAAACTCCAAAACCCTAATTATCTTCAAAACATGAAATTAATCCATACCCTTTCGCCCATACCCTCTGAATTGTGTTCTCTCCTGTCTTGTCTCGTCTCTGACCTCCGAATCGACCATGCATGGGGTTTGGTGAAACCCTAGTTCTAGTTTTCTCTAAGTTAGCTTCTAGGGTTGGGAGAAGCCAAGAGAGAGAACACTAGACCTAGAGAGGTGAAGCGGGGGTGATGGAGAAGCTGGCGCTGGTGGTGTTGACAGGGAAGGTGATGATGGCTCTGCAACAGGGAAGGTCGTGAGAAGAAGGGGGATGGGTTTTCTCTGCTGGAGGTATGGAGAAGAAAGAGAAGATGAAGATAGAAATGGGTAGGTTCGATGGGGGGTAGGTATATGGAATTTTGTTGTGAACTTGGTATAGCAAAGAAGGATGGGAAGGTCGGAGCGAGCGTTGGATCTAGCTGAGGGAGATCTGAACGGCTCAGGGAGAATCTTGGTGATTTGGTGTTGAGCGGGAGCAGCGAGAACTGATGTGAGTGAAGGAGCTACCGTAGGATGTAGCTAGGCGAGATCTCGACGGCTCGGGGTGGATGGGCTCGGATCCGGGTCGTAGGTAGCTTGGGCCCATGTCTTGTTAGATGGGTTGCTCCTTGTTGGGTTGCAACTGTTACGCGCGCGGGCTTTGGCTTTCTGTTCCATAGACGCTTTCCTCCAATTCTTTGCTCTTTGGCTTCTTAATTTCTCCGAGCTTTATTTATTACCTAAAAACACAAAATTAATTAGTACAAATATTTATTCTTGAAAACAAAGAAAATACAGAATTTGGGGTAATATCTGATTTCTAAGCACAAAAGATGAGTAAAATGCCAATAAAAAGGTGTATAAATATGCACTATTCAGCACTCATCAGAAATGATAAATCTCGCTGGGGTGCTCGATTGAAGATTAAAGATAACATTGATGCTGATAAGCTTCTCATGCAAGACATTGACTGGCATTCGGGCAAAAATAATGTTCCTCGGCCCTCCAAAGATGAGAAGTGGTGGGTTGTTCCTTTATTTCTGAGTGGACCCTATATCGCAGGTTCACATGTACTCCCTGCGAATCTCGCAGACTATCATCCTTGGGAATTTAAATGGCCCGAAAAGGCAAAAGAGGTATACTTCCTATTTTAGATTTGCTTTTGCGATATTTCTTTCCTTTTATATTTACTAGATTTACAAAATCTTCAGATTACCAAATTGAAAAAGAGTTATAGTAGACGTCCAAAGCCGAGTACTTTGGCGATACTCCGATCGATCACGGATGAAGTAAGAAATACTTTCTTTTGTTATTTTTAACAATATTGTTGCCTCTGTTTCTTATCTTCATTCGTGTGCGAAGGTTATTGAAGAAATAGACATTCGAAGTCGCAAAGGTTGAGGGCAAGGATAAAATCACTCTTCGCAAGGATAAATCTTTGCTCCATTTTCTAAAAACGGAAAACCCATCCCTCTTCTCATTCTAGTTCCCAAACCAGCGAGAGCTCGACGAGGATGAAAATGAGGTTGGTACTTCCCTCGCAAAGGAGAATCACTCGGTAAACCGCTATGGCGCAATTGTCTAGTGTTTTCTCCGATTCTATGCAAGGATTGGGAGATGATCATTTATAGGCTACTTGCGAAGCTCTCGCTAAAATTTGCGATGCCCCCCTTTCTAGTGGATAATGATTCTTTTCGCGGAGTTTCCGAACATTGACTTCAGGTTTCTTAAATGCTCTCAATGCTTTGGTATGTTCATATGCTTTTGCTTCTCTCGTAACTTCGATTATAAGCTTTATCTTAACAATTTCTTTACTTTTCTTTATAGTCCGGGAGAGCTTCCTTTGTTGTTGCCTCGGATCTCGAGAAAAGACGCGACAACCTTGAAAAGAAAAATCTCCAACTCAAAGAGAAGATCCAAGAACTAGAAGGCGAAGTTGCGGCGTCTCACAAGAAAGATGAAAAAATTCAACAGTTGGAAGTTGAGTCTACTTCTCAGAAGAATAAAATATCTACTCTTCAAAGTGCAAATCAACAACTTTATGGTATAAAATTTTTACTCTTCAAGTCGTCTTTATTTTGTCATCTCGCTTTTCTTTGCACGATTTATTATTTTTCGCAGACATATATAATCTCTCCGAAGAAGCCATTCTTCTCCATTCATTTCCCGAGCCTATGGATAATGATGTTCTTCTCACTCATCTCAACGAATCTTTAAGTAGTTCGTCAAACAAAGTTGATTCCTTTCCACTAAATGAACTTCAAGCCAAATATCGTCTCTTAGAGATTGAGCATAGATCTAGTTTAGGTTTAGCCAACCGATTTAAACAAATGTATCTTGATTCACATAAGAAAACCAAAACTTTAAGGAAGAAAATTAGTGGTCTTATAGATGACAAAGACCGCATTGCTAATAAAGGTGCACAGGCATTAGCAAAATTTCAAAAATGTCTTCTCGAAGTACAAATTGAACGAGATGAATCTCTTCGTCAGAATGCCATACTTAATGAGCGAGAAGATCAAATTCGTTCGCTTCTCATTATAAATAATGATGATGAATTCGCTTGGGCTGCGAAGGTTCTAGATAATGCCGGGAATAACTTAGGTGTTGATGTTAGCTTTCATGCCGAGCATACTGCCTTGGTTAAAGATATGATATCTTACAGAGAAGGTTGTTTATTATTCCTTTTTACTTTATTACTCCTTTCTTCGTAGTATTGGTATTAACTTATTGTCACTTGTTTTCTGAAGGAGAAGAGATTTGAGACAAGGATTGAAGAACTTGAATCTGAAAAGAACAGCTTTCATAAAGGACCTCTTTTTCGCGACATCAAGTATTCCAAGTTGAAGAAACAACTGCAAGCTACAGTAGCGAATTTTAATAACAATGATGTTCGTTTTCGCAATCAAACTATTGAAACAGTTTGCAATGACCACCGCATTCCTCTTAGTTCATATCCTTGTCTTCTTGATGATATTCACGAAGATATGCCTTTCTCGGATGTCTCGATAGTGAAGCTAGCGAAGAAGAAGAATCGCGAAAAGGATGATGGAATTGAAGAATCTGACAAAGAAGAAGAATCCTCAAAGAAATAACTTCTTTTTCTTCTTTCGCTTCTTGTAATATCTGTATATATACCCTTTAAATCTTCCATTTCTATAACCCATCATTGTAAATTTCTTGGATTACTAAATATGAATTCAATCTTTGTTTTCTTTACTTGCGCATATTAATCAAGCAATTCTTCTTTGTAATACAACTAACCAGCATTATGAATGCATAAATCTATCATGTGGAAATGAATAACAAGATTTTATCCTATTCATTCCCATACTTGCCTCTGTTATTTATTTTCAAATGAAAGATTTGACCAATTATCTCTGAGTAATGAAATCTCTGAATTTTGCCCTTATTGTTGGTAACTTTATGAAGAAATATAATCGTTTTCGCAAGCTTATTTGCTTCTTCAATGTTTTGTATGGCTATATCTTTATTTATGTTGAAGTTCATCATTGCGACAAGATCGCAGGACGTCTTCACAAATGAAGAAATCTATTGATTTTGCCTTATCATTTCTTGTGTGGTCTTATTTTGCCTTCCTAATTAAAGGTCTTATTTCGCCACCCCTCGTTGCGACAAAATCGCAGGACGTCTTTACATTTTCATGTAATGACCCATTGACCTTGTCTTATCATTTCTTAAGTATTTTTGCCTCTGCAGGATATTTTATTTGCGACAATATGACAGGCTTAAATACTCTTGCGAATGTAAAATCCCATGACATTGCCGTCTTCGCGACGAAATCGCAGGACGTCTTTACATTTTCATGCAAAAACCCATTGATCTCGTCTTATCCTTACGTTAGTATTATTGCCTCTACAAGATCATCACACAAATATGACAAGCCTAAATTTCCTTGCGAAAATAAAGCCTCATGACATTTGCGTCTTTTGACACTTATGAGCTCCCTAATGGAGGGTGCCACCCTTATCTTCTCCCTGGTTGCCCCTTCAAGGAGGCGTACATCGGCCATACAAGACTAGATCCTCCCATCCGGTCTTAACAACAACCGATTGTTTTGTTGCCTCTTATCCCTTATACCTATATGGTTTATGGTTACGAGACTGCACCCTAAGTGGAGTTTTCTTGGCCGAGTGCGGCATATACCAAGACTTTCCAAGAATGGCCGAGACACTTCAAATGCCCAGTGCACTCTTGGCTCAAAGGTGTACCCCGGCGCCTTGAGCATACACTGACTCCTTGGAAGAGACCCTCGAGCGTCCAACCAGGGTATAACCTTATATATATAGTTAGAAATCCAAGGTATCTCTCCCGGATAGGCTTTCATGGGCCCCAAATATTTATGACTCAGGTTCCAGGAGCGGTGTAACCTTTTCACTGAGCCATGTCAAGAGATACCCCCTTATATGACGTACTTTAGGTCTTACATTTGCCTCTTGCGATATATCATTCGCGAACTAGGGTGTACGCCATAAAGGTTCGTCCCATTCACCCACTCATTCATTTTTGTTAATTCATTCAATCATTCAACTTGTTTGCGAAACTATCGCACAATCTTACATTGTTTAATCATTTTTGTTTTTCAATTCTTCCATCAAATTGTCATACATTCTTGATGGCGAGATTCTCGCATATTTCTTCTTCAATTATTTTTTCTTCCTATTACCCTTAACATGTTTTTGTCATTGCTTTTTGATGATTATTCATTTCTTACACTTTGTTCTCCTGCTGCTCTCTGCCTCTGCACCATTCAAAACAAATTTTTAGCTTTCGATCCAACTTCTATTACGAATGTTTCTTTCCCTTTCTTTGAATTTGTTCAGTGCATTTCAGCGGTGGTGGTAATGGCTGAACCTTCTCTTCACCTTTTAGAAAATGACTCGACTTTCCTTGGTCAATCATTCTGAGGATGATTCTTTTTATATTTCTGCAGTCATTTGTTAAGTGTCCATGAAAGCGGTGGTAAGAACAGAACTCGTGACTTCTATCACTTGGTGGTGGCTCATTCCCCATATTCCATGGCGTAGGTATGTTTTCCATCAAGAGTATAGCTTCCCATATTTTTTCAACACTAGTATTTAATGGTGGCATTTTGATTTCCTCCCATACTACTCTGTGACTTCGCTGCCCTCCATGATAATTACGCCTTCGACCTCCATAAGTTTCTTGCGGATGATCAAGTCTTTGAATTTTGTTATTGCCGCCACGGTTGTAATAGTTCCTTTCTCTTTCATATTCTTCCTGATCACGACTTCCCATAGCTATTATCTTTGGCTGCCCATCATCTATTATCTTTTCTTGTTGCCCTTGCGAAGTGCTCGCTACTGTATTTATCAATTTGGGTAATAAGCTTGCATTCGCAGCATTTGGATTTGTATTCGCAACTGGGTATGATTCCATCTCATTTTGTCTTTCCTCTAGAGCAATATATTCCTCCTGAAGTTCTCGCAACTCAGTCATTGTAATTGTATTCTTGACTCTAAAAATTTGAATATATAACAAATTGGTTGCGAACATAGCGTTTATAAATGATAGAATAAGATATCTTTCATCTACTCGTCCAGCCATTTCGCTACACATTGTCTTCCACCTCACGGTTAAGTGCCTCAAACTTTCGCCAACTCTTTGTTTCAGCCCAAATACATCTTCAATTCCTAGTCGCGAGGAGTTATTACTTATATATGCCCCTAAGAATATAGCTTGTAGATGATTGAATGACGTGATTGTGTTTCTTGGTAAACCCTCAAACCATTTCAGCGCTTCTCCTGTTAAACTTGATGCAAAATATTTGCATAATATGGCATCATGATTTTCCCATTGCAGCATGCATCTCACATACGCTTTGATATGTTGTATTGCACAAGTTGTTCCATCAAAAATCTTTGGTTAATGCGGGTAAATTGCACTTTGGGGGTATTCCTCCCAACCGCACCTCTAGTGTAAAGGGGGTTTTCGCAGCTTCTTCGATGGCCTCATCCAATTGTCTTCTTCCTCCTCCTCTTCTATTGTTCAACATTCCTCTCATCTCTGCCAACTCTCTTAAGATTTTTTCATTTACGTCAGGGTTCGAATTTATTGGTCTTTTTAGCTCTGCCTCTCTCCTTCTGCGTTCATGTCTATCTTGATTTTCTTGTTCAGCATTTTCTTCTCTTCTTTCTCTGCGACTTTCTCCTCCATCTCGTTCACGGATTCGCACACCATTGTATCTATCATTTTCTCTTCTTGGTTGTCTATCAGCTCTCCTTTGTATTCTTTCATACTCTTCATTGATATTTCCATTGTTGCGATTTTGCTCGCGCCTTGTTTCTCGATTGTCATGATTGTTCTGCCGAATTGCTTCCTCCAATTCCCGTTCTTCCATTTCTACTCTTAATCTTTCCCTTTCGCAAGCTAGACGTGCTTGTTCAATATAATGCTTTTCGATGTCATCTTTAATCTCCTTTTGTTTCCTCTGTGTTTCTCTCCCATGCAGTATTCTTCTTCCTTCTTCCTGATTTTCTTCACCAATTGGACTATTCTCACGCCTATTTCCTTGATTTCCATTATTTTGGTCATTCTCAGTAAAATCTCAGGACGTGGAATACACACCACTTCCCTTCTTTCGCAGCATCCTTCATCGAGATTTGGCTCTCTTTCTAGATTTTCTTCATTAACATTTTCTACAGGTAATATTCTCCTCATATCATCTCTAACCGATCCTGATCTTGATCTGGCATTACTTCTCGACCTCCTATTCTGCAACCTCATATTTTCCATTCTTAACTCATGGTTTTGCCTTGTTAAATTTGCGCGTTCTTCCGCTTCTAATCGCCTTTCTTCATGTATTGTTTGTCTCAACGTTTCTAATGTCTGCGATTTCTTCATTTCTATGATTTGTTTCTCCCATTTCTTCTCGATTTCTCTCCTCTTGTCCATTATTTATCAATTGTTGCACTTCTTCTCTTTCTTCCATAGAATCCGATCTCCATGTATGCACGCTCACCCTATCATAATCTATTACTCTATTCGGTCTTTGGTTGAATTGGTGGTTGAATTTGACCTTCTTCTCTATCTCTTGCGTTTATTCTTGATGGTTCACCTACTTCATTTCTCCTTTCTCCAGCTAATCTCCCACTTCTCCTTACAATTGTTGGTTGTTCTGACGCATTCCTTCTTCTAGCCATTTCTCAATTTTAGTAAATTGTTGAAAATTATTCGAAATTTCCTGTTTCTTGTTACTCCTGATTCTTTCAATTCACAAGGTTGATCTTCTACTCAGTCCCTGTTTCTAGCGCATATGTAGTTGCAGGAAATCCCACACTACACCCCTCACTAGAATTTACTCAACTAATCCATTAGAAGATGAATAACTATAGATTTTATTGATTATTTTCTTGAAATGTTTACAGAGGAAGGAAGAACAGAGCTAAAGAAATTACAATCACTCTAAATTTTCTCTCTCCTAATGACTTGCTTAACAATTCAAGAAGAACATCTCCCTACAACAGACCGACTCAACCCTTTATATAGGGTAATACACAGTGGATGATGACTTTGGCATCCCTTTATTTTCAGGGAACAAACGCGAAGTGTCGCAAGTGTACATATACAAATTCTCGCGACACTCCTAAATCTCGCTAAGTCTTCACATTCTTCTCATGTTAAATTTGTCGTCATTCATTGCGTTATTTATTTTACTTCTCTGTGACTCCCTCGCGATATCGTTATTTATTAATCTCGCGAAGTATTGATGTCGCGATATTCTGATCCTACAAATGAAGTTAATCATCTTCGTCATCTTGATTCTATGAAATAGGTAAAGTTGTATAAGTGCAAACTCGACCTTATGAATAGCCATCTAGATTACTGAAAACCCTCCATTCCTCGACGAAGCTCGAACGTCGTCTTAGTTGAGTTAAAAGTGTTTGGTTAGTAACAACAATAATGAAAATAAGTTGAATAAGAACAAGAGATACTTAGTTTGATTTGCAGCAACTTGGAGGATGCATTACGCCGAGTAGCATGCGGAGCAAAAATTGATAGAGGCACGTATATGATACGCTGTCCTAAAGACAATATCGCCTGCTACTCCTCTAAACAGAGAGATGTTATAGCTTCATTGACGAGTTGCCTCCAGGATACAACTATCGTTAGCAGTCCTTCTTGTAGCATACAAGAGAACGCCCTAAGAACTTGGCAGTGAAAAACGACTCATTAAAACCATCTTGTTTTACTCAAAAACTCGTAGAGAAAAAATGGAAGAATAAAACTTGTTTTCTCTCCTACTCTCTTTTTCTACTAAAAACAGAGGAGTTAATGTTGGGTTGTTTTTCTCTTAAAACATGAAAACCAAAACATGAAGGAGTTTATTTTGGTTGTTTTCATTCTCTCCTGAAAACATGAGAAGAGTTTTGTTATTTTCTCCTCTACTCTCTTCCTCTTCTACTCTCTCCCCAAAAAATTAGTCTTATGGTATTTCAAACGTTAAATACAATGAAAGTAATCTGATGCGTGTCGTAGGTGCAATCAAATTAATTAAATATTTCCACTCAATTAAAAATAATATAATGGAAGTCAAGTTCGTTCCCACGAGGAGAAAGAGATCTTAGTTGTAAAAGTTGTCACGAAAGGGGGGTGTAAAAAGCCAAAGAAAATAAACAAAACAACTAAAAGGTAAAGTTGAAAGCAATAAGAGAGACAAGATCAAGGAATCCTTCTTCGTTGCGAAACAATGAATCAAGTTATGTTCTTTTCTACTTGTTATTAGTCACAAATTATCACCAACCGTAGGTAAAGCGACTAGCTCGGTGCTAAACCCCTAAATCCCTTGTATCCTAGGACACGGAAGTTCTCGACTCTGGGATTCTAATCACCAAGCCACCTAGAATTAGCTCAACCTAGATGTAACTTGGCTCATGCATTAAGTTTTGTGAATTTCTTAGGTTGATATTAGTAGTTAGACTCTTAGCTCAAGGTCTACTTGCTAACGTTGTTTCTACACACAATTGCTCCACGGAATCCCTCCGCAAGGTCTCGTGTTTGCTACTTATGTAAAGAGTCAAGAAACGATTACTTATCTCCTAACTTTCACTAGCTTTAGATCGAATTAACAAATCAATTTAGCGTGCACTCCAAACAATCTATCAATCAATCATGAATGTCTTTAAGATCACTCCTATTAGTAAAAACAAACGATAATTATGTGAAAAACTTCAAGATAGAATTTGAAAACAAAAACTTAAATCATATGTTAAGAACTAGGAATTCATCCTCAATCAATAAAATTAACTACTCATGTTAAAGAGTTCACACAAAGAATAAGAAAAGAAAAGAATTGTGTGTGTAAAGATGTGTATAAAGATATGTAGAGAGGTGTCTAGAAGTTGTAGAAAACTTCTCTATTTATAGGCTTCAATATTCTCCAAATCTTCTAAGGAATAGAATCCTTTTTCTTTTGCAATTCAATTTCCAAATTCAAGTCTTTCTCAACTCTTCATCTTCTCTTTCCAAATTTGAGCCCAATTCTCCATCCAATTCCAAGCCCAAGTCTTCACACCCATGAGAGAAGTCCATAGAAAATTCTGGAATTTTTGGCTCGCCAGGAAAAGCTGGGATTATGGCGGAATTTGGCCGGAAAACGTCGCCGGCCACACGAAAATTTCTCCGTCGAGAGAATATTGACGAATATTCCGTCGAGTCCACAGTTAGGACTAACGGTCAAACTAGTCAACCGTCAGTCAACAAGTTAGTCAAAGGTCAATGAGAATCACCGAGTCGAACGGGGTCCCAGACGGTGAGTCAGTGGAATCGATCAAAGCCAAGTCAATTTGAGTAACCTAGGCGAGTTGTTGCATAGGCTATGGTTACATTGCACCAAGATGGTGCATCCACATTCCCGACCAAGATGGTGTGCATCCGCATTGCATTTAGCTTCTGCAACAGTGCTTCTAACTCAAAACCACCAATTCGATTTAATTCAATTGTTTGCAACTCATTCTACCACCGTAACTCATACACCTTTGCGACACGACAATCACAAAATCATCTCAACCTTCTCTTCATTGGTATAGGCCAAAGCGAGAGACAAGCATCACCGGCTTCACTTCGATTGCGTTCTCCATTTCAATCTCAAAATCACCGGCAACACCACCAGCATTCTACGTAACTCTAGGTCTTGCGCAATCACTAGCACACATCCACCGGTCCGTACTCATTGAGCCATACTCTGCCATTCTGCGCAATTCATTTCACCACCACTTCCATAGCAGAACCACCACTTCAGTGGACCATTTTAATTCCAGCACAACACAGCAACCACCAGTGCATCACAAACCAACTGCAATTTATCCAGTGCCACTGCCTCATTCTTCTCAGGCCATCATTTCAACCCATTATATCTTGACTACGCCTGTAATGCCACATCCTCGCTTAGCTCAACCAATTCCACGACTTATGCCAACACCACCGCTCTTGACTTCATTGTGACTACCATTTTGTACACGGAACCTAAATATACATCGAGGCATACAATAACAGCTAGACTCGGCTCAATTCTCGCATCATCATGAATTCCACCTAAAGCTGCAATTTGCTTATAGCTCCACCAGACCCCGCTGACTCAACTCTGACCACTAGCGCAAAGCAGCAGCTCAAACCACCTTCACAGGTCCCATTCTAACACTTTGTTTGCAACTCAAGCTCAACCTTCTCACCTGCATCACCATCAACTCAAGACCTCCTAACTTAACCTCCATTCCATCGACTTCCATTCTCACTTGAGAAATTCCACCAGAACCTTTGATTTCTCTATCAAACCAAGCACAACCCATCTCTCCAATTGATTGCAAATCTTCAATTCTATGTCCAAATCGAATCCCTGATTCAATTTCTTCTCCATTTCATCACAAAGAAATAGATCCCCTTTTCTTTCTTCTCTCATTTCAATGACAAAACAAATCGTCCAATTGCAAAGATCGTCATCTTGAATCAAACCCTGACTCCATTTCAATCTTCTCTGTCATCCCCCAAATCTCGAGTACCCATTTCTGCATTGCACAACCACAAATCCTCCATCAATTCCTTCCTTGAAATCGAACAACACTTCCTCTTTCAGCAAATCGTTGTTATCTAAATCTCGCCCCTGACTCTCTTCATCTGATTCACAGCATCAGATTCTGTTCAAGCTCCAGCTCATTCATGCTCGAAACTCCTCTCCATTCCATCACCAATTCTTCTCTCGATCTCTATCATCTCGCCTCTGTCGAGCTTCAGCTTGGTTCAACGGCAACAGCTGCAGCAGCCGATGCTCTTAGATTTCAGGTGAATTAGAATGATTGAGAGATGGTCTCCTGTGAATCTTTCCAGCGGCTTCATTCTCTGAGCTCTCGATCCCTTTCTCAGTTCTCCAACAGCAGCTCAACTTCACACTCCTCAAATCGTCATCTTCTTCTCCTCTCGGTTTAAGCTCTCTCTCTCGATCTTTCTCTCAATTTCAGCAGTAATGAATTTAGGTGAAAGAAGGTAAATGAGGAGAAGAAAATATCTTCTCGATTTTGAGCTGGGTTATTCGGGCATGGATCCGGGTACGGGTATATGGGTTTAGGGTGTGGGTGGATTCAGACACCCATCATAAGTACACCCCAGTTATGCTATTCTCACTCCCTTCTTTTGGATAAGGGATACCTCTTTGACCTCCCCTTAACCTTGGCTGGGCTCCATATAGTATTCTCTTCTTGGTGAAATGACAATTTTACCCTTTTGGCTCAAATTGGGTGATTTCTTCTTCTTTTCCTTCGTGCGACTCCAAAGTAGCTATAAAACTCAAAACAAACGTAAAATACATAATTTACACGAAAAATAGCAAAGAAAGCATAAACTACTAGATAGTAAATTAGGTGTATTCTACACCTATCAAATTCCCCCACACTTAGACTTTGCTAGTCCTCGAGCAAATCAAACTAAAAACTCACAACTTCAAAGCGTTCAAGCGTCACAAGCATCCAAAGAGTTATGAGGACATAGAATTTTCGCATGCTAGTAATAAGAAGTTAGAAATACTAAAGAACATATTCTCATTCTTAAATGTTGAGTGAGAAATAACCACACCATAATGAGAGAACGCGTGTTTGAGAAACGATCAATAAGCATTTCGCCTCGACTTCTGCCTCACCAAATAGGATTTTATGATAATTGCACTCAAAAAGACGGCTTTTTTATGGTTCTCACATGTGTGCAGGTAGGAATGAAGAGAGAAATCCTGCAACACGTTGAATGGTGGGAAGGATAACTTCCGAAATTTTGAAAAACCCACATCTTTTAATATTTTGAAAAACCATTTTTCTGACGATCTCTAAGAAAGGAAATCAACCATTAATATCGAGGATGAGATTACTTACTTACCTTCACATCCGATCGCCAATTATGATAACCCCACTCTCACGGCATCCAATAGAAACGTCTTCCGCTCCTTGTCTTGATCTTCTTAATCTTCGTCTTCGGTTTCAACTATTAATGATAAACCCTTGAATTTCATAAATCCTTAACAATTTGTAACTCTTTTTTTTACCTTAAATCCTTGTCGCTTGAAACTTCCTTATATATTTTCCTTCCCCACGGCTCATTAAAATATTTCTCTTGTTTTTCTCTCTTTTTTTTTTCTTTCTTTCTTTTTTTTTTTTTTTTTTTTTTTTTTTTTAAAAAAAGAGAAATTAAATACAAAAATAAACCATGGCCGTGGGAGAAGTATTTTACCGCTTGATTCTTCACAACTTGTATCGTCTTGAAATCATAAACTTCAAAAATTTTCACCTTTTACTTTTCTTTGCTTTCATGAATAAGTCTTCATACTTGGATATAAAATTACCTCATTATATTGTAAGTCTTCAACTTATATGTAAAATCCGCTCATTTGTATGTTGCTTTACTTATATTTGAAATTTGCTCTTTTTCTTGTTTCGTTGCTTATAAACCTTAAACTTTTCCAACTTTCCTTGTAGATTTTGATGTCGCTCCTTGTTGATGATGAATGTGTTTCTATGGATCCGTTTTTGTCGAGAGAGAGAATGGTGCTAACTGCAAATCGAACTACAAGAAGGAAGCTTTCATCTATGGACGTCACCCTCATGATTGACAAAATTAGCACTCAACAGATCAAAGAGTAGTGCTTCTATTGGTGGGAGGTTGGGTAGCTCACCATTCTACCCGGAATTAACTTACGGTGACACACACTCAAAAGAAGCTCTTTAGTAGATGGAAATTTAGGGTCGGTGCCTCACATGATATGAATACGGGTAGTCTCCACTAATGATTGATCAGCAACTCTAATAACGCATTTCTCCTCGCACCAAATTCGCATCACCGGCATGATTAAATCCATTATTTAACACTCAAACAAACAAGAAATCCGAATGTAGTTCTCTAACATTTCCAAGTTCAATTATGTCGGTCAAAATCTCTATGTAAACATACCTAGAAGTATGCTAGTGACTCTAAAATCTTTAAAAGTTGGAGTTTTTAAGTAAAACTTTTTTTTTTTTTCAAATTTTTTAATTTTTTTGTAATTTTTGTTTTAAAAACATGCTTAACCACTCCCCCACACTTAAACCTTACATTGTCCTCAATGTAATTGAATCCTCCTAGTAAAGTCAAGGTGGGAAATTTTAACATGATAAGAAACAAAGAAAAAGAAATAACAAAAAGCAAAAGCAAAAGAAATACAAAACCTATGGGTTGCCTCCCATTAAGCGCTTGTTTTAAAGTCGACGACCCGACTTGGCTCTTGTAAGATTCATTCCCCATATACTAACAATCTGAAAATTTGAGGATCCACCCATAATACATTTTTGCAAACAATAACTCCATACAAATATTAGCACAAGAAAATAATAATGAAATTATCGTTCGATAGAAATTTCCCCCACACTTATTCTCGTCCACACTCGGAAGTGTATAAAGAACATAGAATTCGGGAACTTCCATGTATTCTTTTTGGCAAACTCGCATAGTGTTAGCATCAAGTGTTTCCAATGGTGGATATCTAGAAACAAAATCATCCAAAAATACTTTGAAGCACATACATTCAAACCAATAAGAGGTAACGGAGAAGAATCAATATGCAAAGGGTTAGACAAACCTTGCACAATTTCTTGTATTATAGAATCCTCGTCATCCTTAAAAAATTCAAGTGAATTACTTACCTCTTGTATATCGTGGTCCTCTATTAAACCTTGCAACCATTCTTCGTCGTTTTCTACCTTAACCATAGTCTCGGTATCATTAAAATCATTCGCAAGTTCAATTGGGTCTTCCACAAAATCAATGAATGTGGTTTCATCCTCTAGCATCATCTCTTCAACATTCTCATCATCGGAATCGGGCCATTCACTAAAATGATTCTCATCGGTATAGATTGTAAAATCTTCTTGTGCGGGTGTTACTTCGTTTACAACAATAGGTAAGTCACACCCAATCTCCTCCTTTTGAATAGGTGAAGGATCGTTATTATGATCCGGAGTTGGAATAACTTCCTCATTGTCGGAACGTTCATACACTTCCGCGGACTCCCATCTTTCCCTAAGAAATTTTTTCCAAGCAATAAATGCATCTTCCTCAAGCTCGTCCTTTTGAATAGGTGCTTGATCATTATTAAGATCAAGGCTCGAGTAATCTACACTAGCGTCCACAAAAGTCTCCAAAGGTTGGTCCTTTTCAACACAATCATCTTCATTTTCGGACTCACCATAATAAGAATCTTCATCGGTTTCATAACCTTTATCCCGACGTCGTTTAAGTTCCATATGAATAGTCTTACTAATTTCTGCGACAAGCTCTTCCGAGTCTCCATCATCTTCCAATTTGTATAATTTACGTGCAAGTTTCTGACGTTCACACGCTTACCACCGTTGATAGAGTTTTAGACTGTATCTCCTCTTTTGGAAAAAGTGAAGGAAAAACACGATGAAGAGGAGTATATTCCAAATTCTCTGTCTGCACATTACCGTCATAAGGTTGTTGATATGTATGAGAATATCCATAAGGTTCTGTAGGAATTTGATCATAGCCAAAAGATTGGTTTTGATTGTATCCTAAGGATGGTTGGAAGTTGCCATAATGTTGAGTTTGAAAACCGTATTGATTGTTGTAATATGCTTGCTCTTGTCCACCGTACATGGAAAACCGGCACCTGGAATAAGATTCAAAAACCAAGTTAGATACGGAATAGAATCCAACAAAGCAAGAATAAAGCAAAAAGAAAAATAAAAACAACTAAAAACATCCATTGCTCCCAAGCAACGGCGCCAAAATTTGATGCGTGTCGTAGGTGCAATCAAATTAATTCAATATTTCCACTCAATTAAAAATAATATAATGGAAGTCAAGTTCGTTCCCACGAGGAGCAAGAGATCTTAGTTGTAAAAGTTGTCACGAAAGGGGGGTGTAAAAAGCCAAAGAAAATAAACAAAACAACTAAAAGGTAAAGTTGAAAGCAATAAGAGAGACAAGATCAAGGAATCCTTCTTCGTTTGCGAAACAATGAATCAAGTTATGTTCTTTTCTACTTGTTATTAGTCACAAATTATCACCAACCGTAGGTAAAGCGACTAGCTCAGTGCTAAACCCCTAAATCCCTTGTATCACCTGGGACACGGAAGTTCTCGACACTGGGATTCTAATCACCAAGCCACCTAGAATTAGCTCAACCTAGATGTAACTTGGCTCATGCATTAAGTTTTGTGAATTTCTTAGGTTGATATTAGTAGTTAGACTCTTAGCTCAAGGTCTACTTGCTAACGTTGTTTCTACACACAATTGCTCCACGGAATCCCTCCGCAAGGTCTCGTGTTTGCTACTTATGTAAAGAGTCAAGAAACGATTACTTATCTCCTAACTTTCACTAGCTTTAGATCGAATTAACAAATCAATTTAGCGTGCACTCCAAACAATCTATCAATCAATCATGAATGTCTTTAAGATCACTCCTATTAGTAAAAACAAACGATAATTATGTGAAAAACTTCAAGATAGAATTTGAAAACAAAAACTTAAATCATATGTTAAGAACTAGGAATTCATCCTCAATCAATAAAATTAACTACTCATGTTAAAGAGTTCACACAAAGAATAAGAAAAGAAAAGAATTGTGTGTGTAGAGAGGTGTAGAGAAAGATATGTAGAGAGAGGTGTCTAGAAGTTGTAGAAAACTTCTCTATTTATAGGCTTCAATATTCTCCAAATCTTCTAAGGAATAGAATCCTTTTTCTTTTGCAATTCAATTTCCAAATTCAAGTCTTTCTCAACTCTTCATCTTCTCTTTCCAAATTTGAGTCCAATTCTCCATCCAATTCCAAGCCCAAGTCTTCACACCCATGAGAGAAGTCCATAGAAAATTCTGGAATTTTTGGCTCGCCGGAAAACTGGGATTATGGCCGGAATTTGGCCGGAAAACGTCACCGCCGGCCACCTGAAAATTTCTCCGTCGAGAGAATGTTCGACGGAATATTCCGTCAGTCCACCGTTAGGACTAACGGTCAAACTAGTCAACCGTCAGTCAACGAGTTAGTCAAAGGTCAATGAGAATCACCGAGTCGAGAAACGGGTCCGGGACGGGTGAGTCATTTGGAATCGATCCAAAGCCAATGGGCTGAGTAACCTAGGCGAGTTGTTGCATAGGCTATGGTTACGTTGCACCAAGATGGTGCATCCTTTGTTCCGGCCCAAGATGGTGTGCATCTTGCATTGCATTTAGCTTTGCAACTGTTTGCTTCTAACTCAAAACCACCAATTCAGTTTAATTCAATTCTTTGCAACTCATTCTACCCACAATAACTCATACACCTTTGCGACACGACAATCACAAAATCATCTCAACCTTCTCTTCATTCGGTATAGGCCAAAGCGAGAGACAAGCATCACCACTTCACTTCCATTGCGTTCTCCATTTCAATCTCAAAATCTGGCAACACCACCAAGCATTCTCGTAACTCTAGGTCTTGTCGCAATCACTAGCACACATCCACCGGGCCGTACTCATTCGCCCATACTCCTGCCATTACTGCAATTCATTTCACCACCACTTCCATAGCAGAACCACCACTTCAGTGGACCATTTTAATTCCAGCACAACACAGCAACCACCAGTGCATCACAAACCAACTGCAATTTATCCAGTGCCACTGCCTCATTCTTCTCAGGCCATCATTTCAACCCATTATATCTTGACTCACGCCTGTAATGCCACATCCGCCTAGCTCAACCAATTGACATGCCAACACCACTGCTCTTGACTTCATTGTGACTACCATTTTGTACCTGGAACCTAAATATACATCTGAGGCATACAATAACAGCTAGACTCGGCTCAATTCTGCATCATCATGAATTCCACCTAAGCTGCAATTTGCTTATAGCTCCACCAGGACCCTGCAGCTCAACTCAGCCACTAACTGGCAGCAGCAGCTCAAACCACCTTCACAGTCCCATTCTAACACTGTTTGCAACTCGGCTCAACCTTCTCAGCCCTGCATCACCATCAACTCAGCACCTCCTGAACTTAACCTCCATTCCATCAGCTTCCATTCTCAACAGAAATTCCACCAGAACCTTTGATTTCTCTATCAAACCAAGCACAACCCATCTCTCCAATTGATTGCAAATCTCCAATTCTATGTCCAAATCGAATCCCTGATTCAATTTCTTCTCCATTTCATCACAGCAGCAGATCCCCTTTTCTTTCTTCTCTCATTTCAACAGCAAAACAAATCTGTCCAATTGCAGCATCGTCATCTTGAATCAAACCCTGACTCCATTTCAATCTTCTCTGTCATCCCCCAAATCTCGAGTACCCATTTCTGCATTGCACAACCACAAATCCTCCATCAATTCCTTCCTTGAAATCGAACAACACTTCCTCTTTCAAAGCAAATCGTTGTTATCTAAATCTCGCTTCGACTCTCTTCATCGATTCACGACATCGGATTGTTGTTCCAACTCCAGCTCATTCATGCTCGAAACTCCTCTCCATTCCATCACCAATTCTTCTCTCGATCTCTATCATCTCGCCTCTGTCGAGCTTCAGCTTGGTTCAACGGCAACAGCTGCAGCAGCCGATGCTCTTAGATTTCAGGTGAATTAGAATGATTGAGAGATGGTCTCCTGTGAATCTTTCCAGCGGCTTCATTCTCTGAGCTCTCGATCCCTTTCTCAGTTCTCCAACAGCAGCTCAACTTCACACTCCTCAAATCGTCATCTTCTTCTCCTCTCGGTTTAAGCTCTCTCTCTCGATCTTTCTCTCAATTTCAGCAGTAATGAATTCAGGTGAAAGAAGGTAAATGAGGAGAAGAAAATATCTTCTCGATTTTGAGCTGGGTTATTCGGGCATGGATCCGGGTACGGGTATATGGGTTTAGGGTGTGGGTGGATTCAGACACCCATCATAAGTACACCCCAGGTTATGCTATTCTCACTCCCTTCTTTTGGATAAGGGATACCTCTTTGACCTCCCTTAACCTTGGCTGGGCTCCATATAGTATTCTCTTCTTGGTGAAATGACAATTTTACCCTTTTGGCTCAAATTGGGTGATTTCTTCTTCTTTTCCTTCGTGCGACTCCAAAGTAGCTATAAAACTCAAAACAAACGTAAAATACATAATTTACACGAAAAATAGCAAAGAAAGCATAAACTACTAGATAGTAAATTAGGTGTATTCTACACCTATCAAATTCCCCCACACTTAGACTTTGCTAGTCCTCGAGCAAATCAAACTAAAAACTCACAACTTCAAAGCGTTCAAGCGTCACAAGCATCAAAGAGTTATGAGGACATAGAATTTCGCATGCTAGTAATAAGAAGTTAGAAATACTAAAGAACATATTCTCATTCTTAAATGTTGAGTGAGAAATAACCACACCATAATGAGAGAACGCGTGTTTGAGAAACGATCAATAAGCATTTCGCCTCGACTTCTGCCTCACCAAATAGGATTTTATGATAATTGCACTCAAAAAGACGGCTTTTTTATGGTTCTCACATGTGTGCAGGTAGGAATGAAGAGAGAAATCCTGCAACACGTTGAATGGTGGGAAGGATAACTTCCGAAATTTTGAAAAACCCACATCTTTTAATATTTTGAAAAACCATTTTTCTGACGATCTCTAAGAAAGGAAATCAACCATTAATATCGAGGATGAGATTACTTACTTACCTTCACATCCGATCGCCAATTATGATAACACCACTCTCACGGCATCCAATAGAAACGTCTTCCGCTCCTTGTCTTGATCTTCTTAATCTTCGTCTTCGGTTTCAACTATTAATGATAAACCCTTGAATTTCATAAATCCTTAACAATTTGTAACTCTTTTTTTTACCTTAAATCCTTGTCGCTTGAAACTTCCTTATATATTTTCCTTCCCCACGGCTCATTAAAATATTTCTCTTGTTTTTCTCTCTTTTTTTTTTTCTTTCCTTTTTTCTTCTTTTTTTTTTTTCAATTTTTTTTTTTTTTTTTTTTTTTTTTAAAACAAGAGAAATTAAATACAAAAATAAACCATGGCCGTGGGAGAAGTATTTTACCGCTTGATTCTTCACAACTTGTATCGTCTTGAAATCATAAACTTCAAAAATTTTCACCTTTTAATTTTTCTTTGCTTTCATGAATAAGTCTTCATACTTGGATATAAAATTACCTCATTATATTGTAAGTCTTCAACTTATATGTAAAATCCGCTCATTTGTATGTTGCTTTACTTATATTTGAAATTTGCTCTTTTTCTTGTTTCGTTGCTTATAAACCTTAAACTTTTCCAACTTTCCTTGTAGATTTTGATGTCGCTCCTTGTTGATGATGAATGTGTTTCTATGGATCCGTTTTTGTCGAGAGAGAGAATGGTGCTAACTGCAAATCGAACTACAAGAAGGAAGCTTTCATCTATGGACGTCACCCTCATGATTGACAAAATTAGCACTCAACAGATCAAAGAGTAGTGCTTCTATTGGTGGGAGGTTGGGTAGCTCACCATTCTACCCGGAATTAACTTACGGTGACACACACTCAAAAGAAGCTCTTTAGTAGATGGAAATTTCTGGTCGGTGCCTCACATGATATGAATACGGGTAGTCTCCACTAATGATTGATCAGCAACTCTAATAACGCATTTCTCCCTGCACCAAATTTGCATCACCGGCATGATTAAATCCATTATTTAACACTCAAACAAACAAGAAATCCGAATGTAGTTCTCTAACATTTCCAAGTTCAATTATGTCGGTCAAAATCTCTATGTAAACATACCTAGAAGTATGCTAGTGACTCTAAAATCTTTAAAAGTTGGAGTTTTTAAGTAAAACTTTTTTTTTTTTTTTTCAAATTTTTAATTTTTTTGTAATTTTTGTTTTAAAAACATGCTTAACCACTCCCCACACTTAAACCTTACATTGTCCTCAATGTAATTGAATCCTCTAGTAAAGTCAAGGTGGGAAATTTTAACATGATAAGAAACAAGAAAAAGAAATAACAAAAAAAGCAAAAGCAAAAGAAATACAAAACCTATGGGTTGCCTCCCATTAAGCGCTTGTTTTAAAGTCGACGGCCCGACTTGGCTCTTGTAAGACTCATTCCCCATATACTAACAATCGAAAATTTGAGGATCCACCCATAATACTGTTTTGCAAACAATAACTCCATACAAATATTAGCACAAGAAAATAATAATGAAATTATCGTTCGATAGAAATTTCCCCACACTTATTCTCGTCCACACTCGGAAGTGTATAAAGAACATAGAATTCGGGAACTTCCATGTATTCTTTTTGGCAAACCTGCATAGTGTTAGCATCAAGTGTTTCCAATGGTGGATATCTAGAAACAAAATCATCCAAAAATACTTTCGAAGCACATACATTCAAACCAATAAGAGGTAACGGAGAAGAACCAATATGCAAAGGGTTAGACAAACCTTGCACAATTTCTTGTATTATAGAATCCTCGTCATCCTTAAAAAATTCAAGTGAATTACTTACCTCTTGTATATCGTGGTCCTCTATTAAACCTTGCAACCATTCTTCGTCGTTTTCTACCTTAACCATAGTCTCGGTATCATTAAAATCATTCGCAAGTTCAATTGGGTCTTCCACAAAATCAATGAATGTGGTTTCATCCTCTAGCATCATCTCTTCAACATTCTCATCATCGGAATCGGGCCATTCACTAAAATGATTCTCATCGGTATAGATTGTAAAATCTTCTTGTGCGGGTGTTACTTCGTTTACAACAATAGGTAAGTCACACCCAATCTCCTCCTTTTGAATAGGTGAAGGATCGTTATTATGATCCGGAGTTGGAATAACTTCCTCATTGTCGAACGTTCATACACTTCCACGGACTCCCATCTTTCCCTAAGAAATTTTTTCCAAGCAATAAATGCATCTTCCTCAAGCTCGTCCTTTTGAATAGGTGCCCAGATCATTATTAAGATCAAGGCTCGAGTAATCTACACTAGCGTCCACAAAAGTCTCCAAAGGTTGGTCCTTTTCAACACAATCATCTTCATTTTCGGACTCACCATAATAAGAATCTTTCATCGGTTTCATAACCTTTATCCCGACGTCGTTTAAGTTCCATATGAATAGTCTTACTAATTTCTGCGACAAGCTCTTCCGAGTCTCCATCATCTTCCAATTTGTATAATTTCTGTGCAAGTTTCCTGACGTTCACACGCTTACCACCGTTGATAGAGTTTCTAGACTGTATCTCCTCTTTTGGAAAAAGTGAAGGAAAAACACGATGAAGAGGAGTATATTCCAAATTCTCTGTCTGCACATTACCGTCATAAGGTTGTTGATATGTATGAGAATATCCATAAGGTTCTGTAGGAATTTGATCATAGCCAAAAGATTGGTTTTGATTGTATCCTAAGGATGGTTGGAAGTTGCCATAATGTTGAGTTTGAAAACCGTATTGATTGTTGTAATATGCTTGCTCTTGTCCACCGTACATGGAAAACCGGCACCTGGAATAAGATTCAAAAACCAAGTTAGATACGGAATAGAATCCAACAAAGCAAGAATAAAGCAAAAAGAAAAATAAAAACAACTAAAAACATCCGCTGCTCCCCGGAAGAACCGCCAAAATTTGATGCGTGTCGTAGGTGCAATCAAATTAATTCAATATTTCCACTCAATTAAAAATAATATAATGGAAGTCAAGTTCGTTCCCACGAGGAGCAAGAGATCTTAGTTGTAAAAGTTGTCACGAAAGGGGGTGTAAAAAGCCAAAGAAAATAAACAAAACAACTAAAAGGTAAAGTTGAAAGCAATAAGAGAGACAAGATCAAGGAATCCTTCTTCGTTGCGAAACAATGAATCAAGTTATGTTCTTTTCTACTTGTTATTAGTCACAAATTATCACCAACCGTAGGTAAAGCGGCTAGCTCGGTGCTAAACCCCTAAATCCCTTGTATCACCGGACACGGAAGTTCTCGACTACCGGATTCTAATCACCAAGCCACCTAGAATTAGCTCAACCTAGATGTAACTTGGCTCATGCATTAAGTTTTGTGAATTTCTTAGGTTGATATTAGTAGTTAGACTCTTAGCTCAAGGTCTACTTGCTAACGTTGTTTCTACACACAATTGCTCCACGGAATCCCTCCGCAAGGTCTCGTGTTTGCTACTTATGTAAAGAGTCAAGAAACGATTACTTATCTCCTAACTTTCACTAGCTTTAGATCGAATTAACAAATCAATTTAGCGTGCACTCCAAACAATCTATCAATCAATCATGAATGTCTTTAAGATCACTCCTATTAGTAAAAAAAAAACGATAATTATGTGAAAAACTTCAAGATAGAATTTGAAAACAAAAACTTAAATCATATGTTAAGAACTAGGAATTCATCCTCAATCAATAAAATTAACTACTCATGTTAAAGAGTTCACACAAAGAATAAGAAAAGAAAAGAATTGTGTGTGTAGAGAGGTGTATAAAGATATGTAGAGAGAGATGTGTAGAAGTTGTAGAAAACTTCTCTATTTATAGGCTTCAATATTCTCCAAATCTTCTAAGGAATAGAATCCTTTTTCTTTTGCAATTCAATTTCCAAATTCAAGTCTTTCTCAACTCTTCATCTTCTCTTTCCAAATTTGAGTCCAATTCTCCATCCAATTCCAAGCCCAAGTCTTCACACCATGAGAGAAGTCCATAGAAAATTCGGAATTTTGGCTCACTTAGGAAAACTGGGATTATGGCCTAATTTGGTAGGGAAAACGTCACCGCCGGCCACCTGAAAATTTCTCCGTCGAGAGAATGTTCGACGGAATATTCCGTCAGTCCACCGTTAGGACTAACGGTCAAACTAGTCAACCGTCAGTCAACAGTTAGTCAAAGGTCAATGAGAATCACTGAGTCAGAACGGGTCCAGACAGGTGAGTCAGCTGGAATCAGTCAAAGCCAACTGGGCTGAGTAACCTAGGCCAGAGTTGTTGCATAGGCTATGGTTCTGTTGCACCAAGATGGTGCATCAGCTTCCGACCAAGATGGTCATGCATGCGCATTGCATTTTAGCTTTGCAAACTGCTTCTAACTCAAAACCACCAATTCAGTTTAATTCAATTGCTGCAACTCATTCTACCCTGTAACTCATACACACTGCGACACGACAATCACAAAATCATCTCAACCTTCTCTTCATTCAGTATAGGCCAAAGCAGAGACAAGCATCACCAGCTTCACTTCGACTGCGTTCTCCATTTCAATCTCAAAATCACTGGCAACACCACCAGCATTCTCTGTAACTCTAGGTCTTGCCTGCAATCACTAGCACACATCCACCAGTCCGTACTCATTCAGCCATACTCCTGCCATTACTGCAATTCATTTCACCACCACTTCCATAGCAGAACCACCACTTCAGTGGACCATTTTAATTCCAAAGACAACACAAAGAACCACCGTGCATCACAAACCAACCGCAATTTATCCGATTGCCCTCGCTCATTCTTCTCGGGCCATCATTTCAACCCATTATATCTTGCCCTTTCCGCCGTAATGCCACATCCCGCCTAGCTCAACCAATTCACGACTTATGCCAACACCACCTGCTCTTGACTTCATTGTGACTACCATTTTGTACACGGAACCTAAATATACATCCGAGGCATACAATAATGACTAGACTCGGCTCAATTCTCGCATCATCATGAATTCCACCTAAGCCGCAATTTGCTTATAGCTCCACCGGGACCCCGCAGACTCAACTCGGCCACTCAGCGGCGAAGCGGCTCAAACCACCTTCACGGTCCCATTCTAACACTTGTTTGCAACTCGGCTCAACCTTCTCAAATTTCGCATCACCATCAACTCGGCACCTCCCCGAACTTAACCTCCATTCCATCGACTTCCATTCTCAACGAAATTCCACGAGAACCTTTGATTTCTCTATCAAACCAAGCACAACCCATCTCTCCAATTGATTGCAAATCTCCAATTTATGTCCAAATCGAATCCTCGATTCAATTTCTTCTCCATTTCATCACCAGTGAGATCCCCTTTTCTTTCTTCTCTCATTTCAATGACAAAACAAATCTGTCCAATCAAAGCATCGTCATCTTGAATCAAACCCTGACTCCATTTCAATCTTCTCTGTCATCCCCCAAATCTCGAGTACCCATTTCTGCATTGCACAACCACAAATCCTCCATCAATTCCTTCCTTGAAATCGAACAACACTTCCTCTTTCAGCAAATCGTTGTTATCTAAATCTCGCCCCTGACTCTCTTCATCTGATTCACAGCATCAGATTCTGTTCAAGCTCCAGCTCATTCATGCTCGAAACTCCTCTCCATTCCATCACCAATTCTTCTCTCGATCTCTATCATCTCGCCTCTGTCGAGCTTCGGCTTAGTTCAATGACAACAGTGTTTGCAGCAGCCGATGCTCTTAGATTTCGGGTGAATTAGAATGATTGAGAGATGGTCTCTGTGAATCTTTCCGGCGGCTTCATTCTCTCGAGCTCTCGATCCCTTTTCGGTTCTCCAACAATGACTCAACTTCACACTCCTCAAATCGTCATCTTCTTCTCCTCTCGGTTTAAGCTCTCTCTCTCGATCTTTCTCTCAATTTCAGCAGTAATGAATTCAGGTGAAAGAAGGTAAATGAGGAGAAGAAAATATCTTCTCGATTTTGAGCTGGGTTATTCGGGCATGGATCCGGGTACGGGTATATGGGTTTAGGGTGTGGGTGGATTCAGACACCCATCATAAGTACACCCCAGTTATGCTATTCTCACTCCCTTCTTTTGGATAAGGGATACCTCTTTGACCTCCCCTTAACCTTGGCTGGGCTCCATATAGTATTCTCTTCTTGGTGAAATGACAATTTTACCCTTTTGGCTCAAATTGGGTGATTTCTTCTTCTTTTCCTTCGTGCGACTCCAAAGTAGCTATAAAACTCAAAACAAACGTAAAATACATAATTTACACGAAAAATAGCAAAGAAAGCATAAACTACTAGATAGTAAATTAGGTGTATTCTACACCTATCAAATTCCCCCACACTTAGACTTTGCTAGTCCTCGAGCAAATCAAACTAAAAACTCACAACTTCAAAGCGTTCAAGCGTCACAAGCATCAAAGAGTTATGAGGACATAGAATTTCTGCATGCTAGTAATAAGAAGTTAGAAATACTAAAGAACATATTCTCATTCTTAAATGTTGAGTGAGAAATAACCACACCATAATGAGAGAACGCGTGTTTGAGAAACGATCAATAAGCATTTCGCCTCGACTTCGCCTCACCAAATAGGATTTTATGATAATTGCACTCAAAAAGACGGCTTTTTATGGTTCTCACATGTGTGCGAGGTAGGAATGAAGAGAGAAATCCTGCAACACGTTGAATGGTGGGAAGGATAACTTAGAAATTTTGAAAAACCCACATCTTTTAATATTTTGAAAAACCATTTTTCTCACGATCTCTAAGAAAGGAAATCAACCATTAATATCGAGGATGAGATTACTTACTTACCTTCACATCCGATCGCCAATTATGATAACACCACTCTCACGGCATCCAATAAAGCGTCTTCCGCTCCTTGTCTTGATCTTCTTAATCTTCGTCTTCGGTTTCAACTATTAATGATAAACCCTTGAATTTCATAAATCCTTAACAATTTGTAACTCTTTTTTTACCTTAAATCCTTGTCGCTTGAAACTTCCTTATATATTTTCCTTCCCCACGGCTCATTAAAATATTTCTCTTGTTTTTCTCTCTTTTTTTTTTTCTTTCTTTCTTTCTTTCTTTTTTTTTTTTTTTTTTTAAAACAAGAGAAATTAAATACAAAAATAAACCATGGCCGTGGGAGAAGTATTTTACCGCTTGATTCTTCACAACTTGTATCGTCTTGAAATCATAAACTTCAAAAATTTTCACCTTTTACTTTTCTTTGCTTTCATGAATAAGTCTTCATACTTGGATATAAAATTACCTCATTGTAGTGTAAGTCTTCAACTTATATGTAAAATCCGCTCATTTGTATGTTGCTTTACTTATATTTGAAATTTGCTCTTTTCTTGTTTCGTTGCTTATAAACCTTAAACTTTTCCAACTTTCCTTGTAGATTTTGATGTCGCTCCTTGTTGATGATGAATGTGTTTCTATGGATCCGTTTTGTCGAGAGAGAGAGAATGGTGCTAGCGCAAATCGAACTACAAGAAGGAAGCTTTCATCTATGGACGTCACCCTCATGATTGACAAAATTAGCACTCAACAGATCAAAGAGTAGTGCTTCTATTGGTGGGAGGTTGGGTAGCTCACCATTCTACCCGGAATTAACTTACGGTGACACACACTCAAAAGAAGCTCTTTAGTAGATGGAAATTTCTGGTCGGTGCCTCACATGATATGAATACGGGTAGTCTCCACTAATGATTGATCAGCAACTCTAATAACGCATTTCTCCTCGCACCAAATTTGCATTAGGGCATGATTAAATCCATTATTTAACACTCAAACAAACAAGAAATCCGAATGTATTTCTCTAACATTTCCAAGTTCAATTATGTCGGTCAAAATCTCTATGTAAACATACCTAGAAGTATGCTAGTGACTCTAAAATCTTTAAAAGTTGGAGTTTTTAAAGTAAAACTTTTTTTTTTTTTTTTCAAATTTTTTAATTTTTTTGTAATTTTTGTTTTAAAACATGCTTAACCACTCCCCACACTTAAACCTTACATTGTCCTCAATGTAATTGAATCCTCCTAGTAAAGTCAAGGTGGGAAATTTTAACATGATAAGAAACAAGAAAAAGAAATAACAAAAAGCAAAAGCAAAAGAAATACAAAACCTATGGGTTGCCTCCCATTAAGCGCTTGTTTTAAAGTCGACGGCCCGACTTGGCTCTTGTAAGATTCACTCCCCATATACTAACAATCTGAAAATTTGAGGATCCACCCATAATACCTGTTTTGCAAACAATAACTCCATACAAATATTAGCACAAGAAAATAATAATGAAATTATCGTTCGATAGAAATTTCCCCCACACTTATTCTCGTCCACACTCGGAAGTGTATAAAGAACATAGAATTCGGGAACTTCCATGTATTCTTTTGGCAAACCTCCGCATAGTGTTAGCATCAAGTGTTTCCAATGGTGGATATCTAGAAACAAAATCATCCAAAAATACTTTGAAGCACATACATTCAAACCAATAAGAGGTAACGGAGAAGAACCAATATGCAAAGGGTTAGACAAACCTTGCACAATTTCTTGTATTATAGAATCCTCGTCATCCTTAAAAATTCAAGTGAATTACTTACCTCTTGTATATCGTGGTCCTCTATTAAACCTTGCAACCATTCTTCGTCGTTTTCTACCTTAACCATAGTCTCGGTATCATTAAAATCATTCGCGAGTTCAATTGGGTCTTCCACAAAATCAATGAATGTGGTTTCATCCTCTAGCATCATCTCTTCAACATTCTCATCATCGGAATCGGGCCATTCACTAAAATGATTCTCATCGGTATAGATTGTAAAATCTTCTTGTGCGGGTGTTGCCGTTTACAACAATAGGTAAGTCACACCCAATCTCCTCCTTTTGAATAGGTGAAGGATCGTTATTATGATCCGGAGTTGGAATAACTTCCTCATTGTCGGAACGTTCATACACTTCCGCGGACTCCCATCTTTCCCTAAGAAATTTTTTCCAAGCAATAAATGCATCTTCCTCAAGCTCGTCCTTTTGAATAGGTGCTTGATCATTATTAAGATCAAGGCTCGAGTAATCTACACTAGCGTCCACAAAAGTCTCCAAAGGTTGGTCCTTTTCAACACAATCATCTTCATTTTCGGACTCACCATAATAAGAATCTTCATCGGTTTCATAACCTTTATCCCGACGTCGTTTAAGTTCCATATGAATAGTCTTACTAATTTTGCGACAAGCTCTTCCCGAGTCTCCATCATCTTCCAATTTGTATAATTTCCGTTGCAAGTTTCGACGTTCACACGCTTACCACCGTTGATAGAGTTTCTACAGGCTGTATCTCCTCTTTTGGAAAAAGTGAAGGAAAAACACGATGAAGAGGAGTATATTCCAAATTCTCTGTCTGCACATTACCGTCATAAGGTTGTTGATATGTATGAGAATATCCATAAGGTTCTGTAGGAATTTGATCATAGCCAAAAGATTGGTTTTGATTGTATCCTAAGGATGGTTGGAAGTTGCCATAATGTTGAGTTTGAAAACCGTATTGATTGTTGTAATATGCTTGCTCTTGTCCACCGTACATGGAAAACCTGCACCTGAAATAAGATTCAAAAACCAAGTTAGATACGGAATAGAATCCAACAAAGCAAGAATAAAGCAAAAAGAAAAATAAAAACAACTAAAAACATCCGCTGCTCCCCGGCAACGGCGCCAAAATTTGATGCGTGTCGTAGGTGCAATCAAATTAATTCAATATTTCCACTCAATTAAAAATAATATAATGGAAGTCAAGTTCGTTCCCACGAGGAGCAAGAGATCTTAGTTGTAAAAGTTGTCACGAAAGGGGGGTGTAAAAAGCCAAAGAAAATAAACAAAACAACTAAAAGGTAAAGTTGAAAGCAATAAGAGAGACAAGATCAAGGAATCCTTCTTCGTTGCGAAACAATGAATCAAGTTATGTTCTTTTCTACTTGTTATTAGTCACAAATTATCACCAACCGTAGGTAAAGCAGCTAGCTCAGTGCTAAACCCCTAAATCCCTTGTATCACCGGACACGGAAGTTCTCGACTACCGGATTCTAATCACCAAGCCACCTAGAATTAGCTCAACCTAGATGTAACTTGGCTCATGCATTAAGTTTTGTGAATTTCTTAGGTTGATATTAGTAGTTAGACTCTTAGCTCAAGGTCTACTTGCTAACGTTGTTTCTACACACAATTGCTCCACGGAATCCCTCCATGAGGTCTCGTGTTTGCTACTTATGTAAAGAGTCAAGAAACGATTACTTATCTCCTAACTTTCACTAGCTTTAGATCGAATTAACAAATCAATTTAGCGTGCACTCCAAACAATCTATCAATCAATCATGAATGTCTTTAAGATCACTCCTATTAGTAAAAACAAACGATAATTATGTGAAAAACTTCAAGATAGAATTTGAAAACAAAAACTTAAATCATATGTTAAGAACTAGGAATTCATCCTCAATCAATAAAATTAACTACTCATGTTAAAGAGTTCACACAAAGAATAAGAAAAGAAAAGAATTGTGTGTGTAGAGAGGTGTAGAGAAAGATATGTAGAGAGAGGTGTCTAGAAGTTGTAGAAAACTTCTCTATTTATAGGCTTCAATATTCTCCAAATCTTCTAAGGAATAGAATCCTTTTTCTTTTGCAATTCAATTTCCAAATTCAAGTCTTTCTCAACTCTTCATCTTCTCTTTCCAAATTTGAGTCCAATTCTCCATCCAATTCCAAGCCCAAGTCTTCACACCCATGAGAGAAGTCCATAGAAAAGTCAGGAATTTTTGGCTCGCCGAAAAATGGGATTATGGCCTAATTTGGTCGAAAACGCCACCGCCCGGCCACCGAAAATTTCTCCGTCGAGAGAATGTTCGACGGAATATTCGTCGATCCACCGTTAGGACTAACGGTCAAACTAGTCAACCGTCGACCCTTGAGTTAGTCAAAGGTCAATGAGAATCACCGAGTCGAAACGAGGTCCAGACAGTGAGTCACTGGAATCGATCAAAGCCAACCCAAAAATTTGAGTAACCTAGGCCGAGTTGTTGCATAGGCTATGGTTTGTTGCACCAAGATGGTGCATCATTCATTCCGACCAAGATGGTCAGTGCATACTTGCATTGCATTTTAGCTTCGCAGCAAATGCTTCTAACTCAAAACCACCAATTCAGTTCAATTCAATTGCTGCAACTCATTCTACCCTGTAACTTATACACACTGCGACACGACAATCACAAAATCATCTCAACCTTCTCTTCATTCAGTATAGGCCAAAGCAGAGACAAGCATCACCAGCTTCACTTCGACTGCGTTCTCCATTTCAATCTCAAAATCACTGGCAACACCACCAGCATTCTCTGTAACTCTAGGTCTTGCCTGCAATCACTAGCACACATCCACCAGGCCGTACTCATTCAGCCATACTCCTGCCATTACTGCAATTCATTTCACCACCACTTCCATAGCAGAACCACCACTTCAGTGCACCATTTTAATTCCAAAGACAACACAAAGAACCACCGATTGCATCACAAACCAAGCGCAATTTATCCGATTGCCACCGCCTCATTCTTCTCAGGCCATCATTTCAACCCATTATATCTTCAGCTCTGCCCTGTAATGCCACATCCTGCCTAGCTCAACCAATTCACAGCTTATGCCAACACCACCTGCTCTTCAGCTTCATTGTGACTACCATTTTGTACCTGGAACCTAAATATACATCTGAGGCATACAATAATGACTAGACTCGGCTCAATTCTCGCATCATCATGAATTCCACCTAAGCCGCAATTTGCTTATAGCTCCACCGGGACCCTGCAGACTCAACTCGACCCACTAGCAAAAGCAGACTCAAACCACCTTCACAGTCCCATTCTAACACTTTGTTTGCAACTCGGCTCAACCTTCTCATCCCCGCATCACCATCAACTCAAAGACCTCCCTGAACTTAACCTCCATTCCATCAAACTTCCATTCTCAACGTAAATTCCACCGAACCTTTGATTTCTCTATCAAACCAAGCACAACCCATCTCTCCAATTGATTGCAAATCTTCAATTCTATGTCCAAATCGAATCCCGATTCAATTTCTTCTCCATTTCATCACACAGAGATCCCCTTTTCTTTCTTCTCTCATTTCAACAAACAAAACAAATCATCCAATTAAAAGATCGTCATCTTGAATCAAACCCGACTCCATTTCAATCTTCTCTGTCATCCCCAAATCTCGAGTACCCATTTACGCATTGCACAACCACAAATCCTCCATCAATTCCTTCCTTGAAATCGAACAACACTTCCTCTTTCGGCCAAATCGTTGTTATCTAAATCTCGCCCCTGACTCTCTTCATCTGATTCACAGCATCAGATTCTGTTCAAGCTCCAGCTCATTCATGCTCGAAACTCCTCTCCATTCCATCACCAATTCTTCTCTCGATCTCTATCATCTCGCCTCTGTCGAGCTTCAGCTTGGTTCAACGGCAACAGCTGCAGCAGCCGATGCTCTTAGATTTCAGGTGAATTAGAATGATTGAGAGATGGTCTCCTGTGAATCTTTCCAGCGGCTTCATTCTCTGAGCTCTCGATCCCTTTCTCAGTTCTCCAACAGCAGCTCAACTTCACACTCCTCAAATCGTCATCTTCTTCTCCTCTCGGTTTAAGCTCTCTCTCTCGATCTTTCTCTCAATTTGGTGATAATGAATTCGGGTGAAAGAAGGTAAATGAGAGAAGAAAATATCTTCTCGATTTTGAGTTGGGTTATTCGGGCATGGATCCGGCACGGGTATATGGGTTTAGGGTGTGGGTGGATTGGACACCCATCATAAGTACACCCAGGTTATGCTATTCTCACTCCCTTCTTTTGGATAAGGGATACCTCTTTGACCTCCCCTTAACCTTGGCTGGGCTCCATATAGTATTCTCTTCTTAGTGAAATGACAATTTTACCCTTTTGGCTCAAATTGGGTGATTTCTTCTTCTTTTCCTTCGTGCGACTCCAAAGTAGCTATAAAACTCAAAACAAACGTAAAATACATAATTTACACGAAAAATAGCAAAGAAAGCATAAACTACTAGATAGTAAATTAGGTGTATTCTACACCTATCATAATCTCATGCATGTCATAAAAACAATGAGCATAATTTATTTTTTTCTTATTTAGTGTATTCATTTTTCATTAAAAACAAGAAGGGAATCTTGCATGTGTGTATGACAAAAGAAAATGACAAGAATTCCCATGCGTACACTAGAGAAAAAAAGACAGAATCTCATGAGTGCTTTTGTAAGAAAAGTAGTGTAGTGCAAAGACAAGACAAGCAAATGCACAAAACAAAGAGAGAAATCAGACAAGATTCCTCAAAAAAATTGTTCCATGAAGCATGTGGGAGACAAGAGAATATTTTCACAAACTAAAGAAAGTGGAATCATGTTTTATTTTATTCACAAAACTGATTTTTTTCCAACAATCCCCCACATGAATGATAAAACATATCGATAAAACGCGAGAAAACCGAAGGCATCAAAATTAGGCTAAGGTGTCCCAAAGATTAAACCTTAACTTAGTGAGAGGTTACCGGAACTGCTTGTTGTAACGGTGAACACAATGTCTTGAACTGCCAACAGTGAATGCAATTCAGAAATAACAACCACACTTGATGTCTCCACCGAAAGCTGCCAAGCTCTTGCGGTTGTGCCCGTTTTGGCCATGGGCTAAATCCCGGTTTTAATGAATGTCTCTAGAGAATCAGCTCAAATTCTCATAGGAAGCGGCCACACTTCCATCATCCACATAGGTGAGTCCATCAAGAGTGTCCTGCCACACTCCGCTTTAAACAAAGCCATGGAACCCATTAAGATCTCAATAGATCATCCTATCTCATGCAGGTAGCACTATCACACAGTTACACCATAGGGAGGGACACGGATAGTGCTGTCTCGACATCACCATAAATTAGTTGTCTCATTGAACCTTGATCTTGGAGCTCCATTCACAAGGTTGAGTATCCTTCATGGTGATTTATTTTTCTGAGCTTAAGTCCCATCCCCTTCGATGTAGAGATGACTACCTTTCTTTATAAACCTTTCGTCAAAGGAACTGCAATATTATCCTTGGACCTTACAAAGTCAAGAGAGATAATACCAGTAGAGAGTAGTTGATTCACTATCTCGTGCTTTCTCTGAAGCTATAGACTCTGACTCCATAGTGGATCAAGCTATACTTGTCTGTTTGTATATCTTCCATGACACAGACGCACCTCTAAGTGTAAAGATGTACCCACTAGTAGATTTTGACTCATCTGAGCCCTATATCCAGTTGGCATCACATCACCCTTATTTCGCATCAGGAATCTTCCCAAAACTTAAGCAAAAGTCTGAAGTGCCTCTCAATTAGTGCAAAACTCTGTTGAGAGAATTCATGTGATCCTGCTCAGGGTTGCAAGTGTACCTGCTAAAACTACTCACAACGTAAGCAATACCAAGTCTTATACAATTAATCAATTTACATAAGACTGCTAATTACTCAAGAATACTCAAAATTTGAGAAACACCGTCACCCTTGTTCTTTATCAAGTTAAAAATGGGTTCACAAGGAGTAGAAGCAGGTTTAGCCTGATCGTGATTAAATTTCTTTAATATGGTTTTAGCAAAATGAAATTGACTAAGACTATATTCATCAGACGTGTCTCTGACTTTTACCCCTAAGATTACATCAATAGGGTCTAAGTCTTTTATGTCAAAGTTCTCATTCAACATGCTTTTAGTGGTATTAATAAAAACAATGTTACTGTCTAATATGAGCTTATTATCAACATGTAGGCATACAATAACATAAGCATCATCCTCATATTTAATGTAAATACATTAATCAGATTTATTAATCTTAAACCACTAGATATCATCACATGATCAAATTTTCATGCCTCTGTTTAGGTGCTTGTTTCAAACCATACAAAAATTTAATCAATTTGCACGCTTTGTTCTCACAACAAAAACCTTTAGATTGGTACATATAAATTTTTACATTCAATTCACCATTTAAAATTGTAGTCTTAACATCCATCTGATGTATATATTCGTATCATGAATAAAAGCAATAATAATCATCATCCTAACAGAAGTGATTCTAGTGACAGGTGAATAAGTGTCAAATAAATTTATTCCTTATTTTTTGGTTATAACCTTTAGCTATAACTGGATTTGCATTTTATTTATTTTTTACAGTTTCATCTGTACCAAGGTTTTCTTTGGGAGACTATTCGGGAGAACATAACTTCCCTGTGGGTTCAGTGTCCAGACTCTACCATAAAGGTCACATAGACGAGGCTAAAACTTGTCTAAGTTATAACTCTCTTACTTCTACTATGTCCAGTCTCAACATCTTGAGACGGGGTTGACTAGCCGAAGGAACATATGCGAGACTGTCATGGACCCTTTTTCGAGGTCCAATCCTCAAAGGAATTATATGATCAAAAAACAAAGCATCTCTAGATTACACTAGAGTGTTCATACCAATGTTATCAATGTCAAATATTATGACCATTAACCTATATGCACTAGCATGCTTAGGATAGGTTAGGAATACAAAATCCATAATCTTAGGTCAAATTTTTGATTTGCTTGGGAGGCGAAATAGCCAATACACCCCCCACATTTTTAGGTATACAGGTCAAGAACACAAAAATAGGTTATGCACCTTGCACAATCTTCTTGAGAGATTAAAATAAATATTTTTATTTTACACCCCCACAATTATCAGGATTTCTCAACATGCTGCGATATTGTGTCATTTAACACACGCCGCATAATCAAATTATGATTTAACATGTTCATGTGTTCATTATCAATTAATAGCATACAAGTTTCACTTTATCTATTAATTCCTCATGTTCTCTTATGCTAATAGTTCAAATCACCATATGAACTAATTTCCAAATATGATATCTCATAGTAAGGTAGATAACAACTGGAAATTATATTTAAAGTACAACGTACATGTGGAGAACGATAGTTTCCATACCTAAAATCCTTTTACCTATTTTCCTTCAAATTTTTTTTATAGTTGAGTTTCTCAAAGAAATGCTTTCATACCATGGTCCTTTTGGTAGAAGACTTACACACTTCTTCTGGAGCACGCATCCTAGCACTCCCAGCAAAACAACCTTCTTGTTGGATCAAGTAATTGTACCTCAACATTAGATTCGATCAATCATTAGTAGGTCACAAAAGATTGGTAATTAAAACCAAATGCTCTGTGTATTCGCAAATCAATACAATTTTCTTGTTGCATCACAATTATTAAGCAAACATGTGATTTATAAAAATTGATGTTACACAAAACATATATGATCCAAGTAATTTTGAACATAAACAAAGTTGATATACAACTTATCAAAATCATATTATTCCTTGACAAAGTAATACAAATTTATCTCTACAAAAGATTATTGCTCATGTCATAGGAATCGATTGCTAGCTACATGCTTAAGTTATCATGAGAATTAAATTTTAACTAAATATCCTCTAATTAATCACTACTACAGGTTCTCATGATATGCTCAAAGTGATATAACATCACTAATCAAATGTTGCTAGACATAATCAAGAGATTACACACATTTCACATTTTCTGGACAGACATGCACAACAATTTTCCAAATACCGTATCTCTCAAACCGCATGTCCAAATTAGATAAATCAAAAAAGGGTTTAAAGATAAGATCTAGAACTAAATATCTTATTTAGATAAACATTTCCAAAAACTCATAGTTATGCCAGAAAAAATAATTTTTCAGCAGAGTTTTTCCTGCCCGTCAGAAATTTCCAGAAACGTTTAACAGTAATGTAAAATATCTAAAAAATACTTTTACAACTCCAAATATCATGAAATTTGGTGCGGTCAATAATAAACATGTATACAAGATTGTGTTAAAAGCATTCAGCAAATTTAGTCATGGGTTAAGAGATACACCCAAAACTCTACAGCTCATCAAGATTTTAATTTTTGTTTTTTCACTGTTTTTGTAAAATATTTAAAAAATACCTTTACAATTCCAAAAATTACGAAACTTGGTAGAAGTAACAATCAAGATGTCCAATACTTCATGTTAAAATTATTTAACAAAACTCCTCATGAGTTAAGAGATAAACTCAAAAACTCTACAGCTCAACAAAACTTTAATTTTTGCTTTTTCACTAAAAAGATGAACATCTTTAGTTTTCCAAAATTAATATCAACACCAATCATTAAATTTTTTGATTATGTCAATGCCTTATGATTCTTTCTATATTGTTGTTACAAAAATTAAACTAGCACATATTGTCTTTAGATTGTTTGGTTAGTAACAACAATAATGAAAATAAGTTGAATAAGAACAAGAGATACTTAGCTTGATTTGCAGCAACTTGGAGGATGCATTACGTCGAGTAGCATGCGGAGCAAAAATTGATAGAGGCACGTATATGATACGCTGTCCTAAAGACAATATCGCCTGCTACTCCTCTAAACAGAGAGATGCTATAGCTTCATTGACGAGTTGCCTCCAGGATACAACTATCGTTAGCATTCCTTCTTGTAGCATACAAGAGAACGCCCTAAGAACTTGGCAGTGAAAAACGACTCATTAAAACCATCTTGTTTCACTCAAAAACTCGTAGAGAAAAAATGGAAGAATAAAACTTGTTTTCTCTCCTACTCTCTTTTTCTACTAAAAACAGAGGAGTTAATGTTGGGTTGTTTTCTCTTAAAACATGAAAACCAAAACATGAAGGAGTTTATTTTGGTTGTTTTCATTCTCTCCTGAAAACATGAGAAGAGTTTTGTTATTTTCTCCTCTACTCTCTTCCTCTTCTACTCTCTCCCCAAAAAATTAGTCTTATGGTATTTCAAACGTTAAATACAATGAAAGGAATCTCATGCATGTCATAAAAACAATGAGCATAATTTATTTTTTTCTTATTTAGTGTATTCATTTTCATTAAAAACAAGAAGGGAATCTTGCATGTGTGTATGACAAAATAAAATGACAAGAATTCCCATGCGTACACTAGAGAAAAAAAGACAGAATCTCATGAGTGCTTTTGTAAGAAAAGTAGTGTAGTGCAAAGACAAGACAAGCAAATGCACAAAACAAAGAGAGAAATCAGACAAGATTCCTCAAAAAAATTGTGCCATGAAGCATGTGGGAGACAAGAGAATATTTTCACAAACTAAAGAAAGTGGCATCATGTTTTATTTTATTCACAAAACTGATTTTTTTTCCAACAAAAAGTAGCTTCAGATTGTGTCTAAGGTAGTTGTCTATTCGTCGTGTGTAGTTGTATATATCTCACATACAGCTCATATTCTCGCAAGCTCTTGTCACCTTCTCGCGGATTCTTCATACCTTTCTCGTATTTCTGCTGGTGTCGTCTGTTACGTCATTTTTAATGTTAGTCTGCGACGGTTTCGCAATGTTGCTAATGACAATATCGCAAGTATGTTGTTGTTGCGATATTCTGATCCTACAAATGTTGTATGTGAGTGTTCGATCATAATACCATGAAGGTTTTACCTTGGACCTATCACCCTATTGGCCAATCTCGGGCCAGGGTATTACTGAACGGTGGGAGTCTAAAAAACTCCCAGAGACGTGGTGTAAAACTAAATATTTACAAACTTTCGTTCCGTTGAGCTTCCAAAGGCATGCCATGTTGGGTATCTATTTCTGCTGGAAGCCTTCCCCCCTAGTCATACACTCATAGACACTGACAGGGGAGTCCGGAGAGATTGCATGCAAGTGCTTTCGGGAGACGTGGGGGTCTAAAAACTCCCGGAGACGTGGTGTAAAACTAAATATTTACAAACTCACGTTCCGTTGAGCTGCAAAAGGCATACCATGTTGGGTATCTCTTTCTGATCGAAGCCCTCCGGAGAGATTGCATGCAAGTGCTTTCCCCAGTATGATTGTTTGAGTCCGGCGGCGCTTCCCCTGGTTCTCCATGTGTGGGACCGGCGATGCATTCCCCGGACCCTCATTATTGCCGACGTAACTGATGGCTCCAAAGGTGTTCGATGATAACAAAAATTTACGATTTGATTGAAGATTGAGGTTTGATATTCCTCTGCCAGAGATAGAAACACGTTAAGCGCCTATGCTCCTTTATTCTTCTGGTGATCTTGACGCAGGTGTAACGCTGCGCTGCTTATGGGTAGTATGGCTTGAGTTAGATTGCATTTCGTGGATGTCTAAGGACTTCTCCCTTCATGTTGCGCAAGTAGTAGGATCCATTTCCTGCGATATCGTGGATTATGTATGGTCCTCCCCATGTTGGTGCTAACTTTTCCCATTTACTTTCTTGCTGGTATTCTGGGATGGTGCAGAGCACATACGGTCCTTCTACAAAGTTTAGAAGCTTAAATTTTTTGTTGTATTCCCTTGCTAATCTTCTTTGGTAATTCTCCATTCTTTGAAGAGCGGTTTCCCTTCTATCTTCGAGGTCGTCTAACCTTTGCCGCATCAAGTCCGTCGTAAGATTCTTCCCTCAAGCCTTCGTCTTTGTTGTTGGTAGGATTATTTTCGTTGGAATGTCTGCCTTTGCGCCAAAGGTATGCACGAAAAAGAATTCCCCCATGGCCGATCATCTGGTGGTTTGGTATGCCCACATTGTATTATGTAGTTGCTCGCACCATCGATTTTTATGTTCATCCAACGTCGTTTTGAGATTGAGAGCGATGGTCTTGTTTTTTGCTTCTTCCTTCCTGTTACTTTACGGGTAGATGGGAGTGGATTTGTTCTTTTATATTTTGAAGGCATCTAACAACAAATCAATGTTTTTCCCTGCAACTATTTACCATTATCAAGGGCGATTTCTGTGGGTATGCCAAACCCGTATATGATGTTTGGAATATGAAGGTGATCACATCTACATCTCTAATCCTTGCTAGAGCTTTCACCTTGTCTCAGTTGCTAAAATAACCCGATGCTACGATCAAGAAGCGCCATTTTCCCGTCCCTTCTACCAATGGTCCGACGATATCGATTACTCGTTTCGCGAATGGCCAGGGGCGCAGAGTTTAATTCCTTTGATGGGGCGTGAATTTTTTTGGAAAAATGATGGCATTCTTCACATCTTTTGGTAGCTTTGCAGCGTCTTCAACCATGTGTGGCCAGTAGTACCCTTGCATTTTGTCCTTATGTGCGAGTGATCTCATCCCACTGTAGTTACCTACATCCTCGTAATGGATGTCATTCAAGATGCCATGACCTTCTTGCTTACACAGATATCATAGTAGTGGTCTCAGGAATGATTTCTTGTATAGGATTCCATTGCGCATTTGGTACGTCCCTGCCTTCGATTGTATCTTTCTTGCTTCTTTGGAATCTGTAGGAAGAATCCCCTCTTCGAGATACTTATGCATGGAGATCCTCCAATCTTCAGCATCGCTGGTATCATCATTGATATCTTTCTCCGTCTAGACATTTTCGTCAAGGGTATCATTGTCTAGGTCTTCTCCGACGTCATCTTCAACTGTTAAGATCAGCTTAGGATGAATTGATGGTTCGTAAACACGCCCTATTTTGATAGATGTGGTCTTTTCGTCCCTCATCATTGATGAAATGTATGCAAGTGCATCTGCATGACGGTTATCTTTTCTACACAAATGTCTGAACGTTATGTTGCTTATCTGTGATGCTAGATTTTGTGTTAATATCATGTATTCAGTCAAGACTTCACCGTGGGTGTTGTATCGAGTTCTATCTGAAGAATGATCAGTAGGGAATCACTTGTGAGGTGGACGTATGTTATTCCCAAGTCGATGATGAGATGGACGGCGTAGATAACAACCTCGTATTCCATAATGTTATCGGTATGTTCTTCGAAATCTATCCTTATTGCATGTACCATACGATCACCTGTTGGGGTGGTGATGACAATCCCGATCCCTGCGCCCTTTTTATTTATTGATCCGTCTACGAAGACCTCCCATCTTCGTTGGTTGGATGGGGTGAGCACGTCCGTTGGGTCTCTTTATCTTCCTATTCTCCGGGTAAGCCTTCCACTTCGGCGTCGTCTGTCAGTAGTAAGTCAGCTAAAAAATCTGTCAGGACCTGAGACTTTTCCGCAGTTTGAATTTCATAGATTATGTTAAATTATTCCAATTGTGAGTTCCACTTGGCCACTCTACCAACATTACCTGCACTTTTGAAAACTGATTCCAGGTGCACCTTGTTTGGGACACGGACATTATGTGTCAAGAAATAGGTCTGCAACTTTTGAGTCGCAAACACAAGTGCCAGGATGAGTTGTTCGATCTTCGTGTAGTTTCTTTATGCTGCACCGAGAGTCTTGCTGATGTAATAGATCGGTTGCTGAACTTTTGTAATTGTTCGAATTAGCACGTCGCTTACTATATCTTTGGTTATTTATTTCCCAAAAATACCTACTCACACTTAAAACACCATAATGAGTACAAAAATGAGCACTATCAATATATAGAATTGAGATAAATCCGATACAAAAATGTGTCTATCAGTTTCTAGTCTCTAACGACGACTGCGTTCCCTTCCTTGATTGTCTGGATTATAAGGATCAGCGGATCCTGAAATAGACCTTGGGGATGGACTTCATCGAGTACTCCCGTTGTTGACAAACGTTTGGGTAGCAGCGATAAATTGTCTCCTATTAACTATCATAGAAAAATGGCCAATAATAGAAGACATCCTATTTTCCCTCAATATTTTGCATGCCATGTTTATCGATTTTCGTAGACATGAATGGTTCTGAACAACTCCTTCGAAAGAGGTGTTAATTTCTTATGAGATTTCTTATTCTTCTTATGATACAGTAAAGTATTAGAAGAATACTTTCAAGAACCTTTGTCATTGATGTGCAATCGAACTTTAAGTGACCTAGGTTTTCACACAAGGGATACTTAGGAGGAATTGTTGTGTCCTTTGGATTTATTAGGTACTCCTCTTTACACGAAGAGTTTGACCATGACATGCTTTTAGGAGTAACATGCTGATTTTTTTAAAAAGAATTTCTCAAAAAAGATCGATTCTTCTTCTTGTGATCACAAACGCGGGATATCGCCTTTTCTTGTCTTAAGTTTTCCAGTTGACATTCCAGATTTTCAATCCTTTTAATCCACGATTCCTTCTCCAATTGAAACATAATCTTCATTGAGCACAAATCTTTGGTCAAGAGATCAATTTTTCCTTCTGAGGAAGATAGATTGTCTAACATGGAATAATCAGAGCTGTTAGAAAAACGAGTGTAATTATCAACAAAATATGTAAGAGAACTTTGACATGCTTCTTCCTCGGAACAATAGTCAAGAGTTGCCATCCATGCTTTGGTTTCTCACAAAACTCCTTATTGGGACAAACAAAGATATGATGACCATATCCGCAGCATTTGGAACACGTTCCGACATCATAGTCTTTGTGAACTTTCCTATCCATTTCCTTGATTGATGAGGTGAACTTTTTACGAGACTTCCTTTTTCTCCATCTAAGAGATTTCTTCAACTGTTGTACAAATAGTGAAAGTTTTTTATTAATGCAGTTCACATCCTTTATATCAATCAATTAAGGACATAGAGAATTTATATTAGGTGTAGCAATAGGATTGCTAGACAAGTGAAGTTTTTCTCTTTTACTTAGTTCAAGATCAAAAATATTTAACTTTTGAACAAGAGTATTTCTGGAAAGTGTTTCAAGGTTGTTTCCTTCAACGATGGCATTTTTCTTAGAATCATATATAGCTGGTAGCGATCGAAAACTTTTCATCACAATATGTTTTTTCAGGAATAGTCTTTACCCAATGCAAAGGATGCATTAACAATTTCAGACACTTTGTGATTAAACTCATTAAACGAATCTTCATCAGTCATACGAAGGTTTTCCCAATAAGAATTTAGGTTTTGCAGCCTAGCTTCTTTCTCAGAGGTATTCCCTTCAAATATGGTTGTTAAGATATCTCAAGAATCTTTAGACTTAGTGCACGTAGTCACATGGTGCTATGGCATGGATAATAGCGTTTAATCCGTCTGAATTTTGCTTTGCAACACTGATTCCAGATTCACTATATCTTCCTATGTCTTTCGCAATAGTTACACCGTATACTATAACTGTTGGAGGATCGTAACCATTTACAACATGAACCCATGATTGAAAATCACGATCTTGTAGAAAAGCACGCATAGCGATAAGTAATTCGAGCCATCGAAGACTGGCGGTACGTTTATAGAGATAACACTTCTGTCCATATAGTCAGATTGCTACAAACACAAACTTATGAGGTCTTAGTTTGTTTGTGTGCTCTGATATCAATTGAAAACGCGGGGGTACAACAACCACACCCAACTATTTTTTTCAGCAATTTGTATAGACTAAAGTCCAATATAATTCCGAGAGTATCAACTTAATGAAGCTCAATCAAGAAAGATATTAAAGAGCTTTATCTCTTTCTCAACACAATCAGTAAATCAAACAGATAGGAATCCGTGAACCTGATTGTTATGAGAATAACTCGGATGGTACCAATGACCAATGTCCGAATGTCAATCAAGTTCTATCCAACAAACAAGGTCGGATTTATCAACTGTGATTGAACAACGCACAACCTGTGATATTTCAATTATATAAAGAAAATATAAGGCGGAAACGAAATAACACAGACACTAGAATTTTTGTTAATGAGGAAACCGCAAATGCAGAAAAACCCCGGGACCTAGTCCAGACTTGAACACCACACTGTATTAAGCCTCTACAGACTCTAGCCTGCTACAAGTTAATTTCGGGCTGGAATGTAGTTTATCACTAACCAAGTCTCACACCGATTAAGGTACAGTCGCGTTCCTTACGCCTCTTGAATCTCGCAGGACTCTGCGCACTTGATTCCCTTAGCTTATCTCACCCACAACTAAGAGTTGCTACGACCCAAAGTCGAATACTTATAAGCAAATATGTCTCCCATAGATAAGTCTATTATATTTGTTGTTTCCGTCTTAAGATAAAGATCAAGGTGAACAGGAAACACAACTAATAATCTGGTCATATGTCTCCCGAATAGCAGACTAGAATATTAGTCACCTCACAATAACCTAACTGATTAACATAAGAAGTTATTGTGGAATCACAAGAGTCTGAGATGAAAAAACTATTGTGATTACTTTTTATATCTTACCTATCGGAGATAACTCTCGAGAAAATCTTAGAGAAGATTAAACTCAATACGATAAAAAAGTAAGATCGGGATATGTAACTACGAAGAAAATAGTTGGACCTGGCTTCACGAATCCCAAGCGAAGTATTTAAGTCGTTAAACCTAGTAATAGTTTTCAGAAGAACTGGAAACCTAGGTTAAGAGAGAATCGACTCTAGTTTGCAACTAGGACACACGAAAGTGTCGGGATTAGGTTTCCCAGATGCTTGAGCTTCTCCTTATATAGTCTTTCAAATCATGGTTGCTTACAATCAAAGCTAAGATAGCTTATTAACAAAGCAATTAATATTCACCGTTAGATGAACTCCTGATTTAAGATTCAAGCTAAGTTTTCTTAGAAAATAAATAATCAATGTCCACTGTTAGATGGTTTAGCTTGATACACACAAATGAAGTATACCTATATTTAGATATGGATGAACTGTACCTAAACGTGTATAACGAGTTGGCTCAGTAACAGTTAATCGAAGTTAGCCATATGAACACTTTTAACTTAGCTGTATTCATCGAACACTTCTAGACTCAATCTGATAATCAACCAATCATGATAGATAATAAAATGCATCCAAATGTGTTTTAAGAGAGTTTATCAAATGTTCACTATCTCATAGAAATATAGATGAAGCATTTGAAACATATTCGGCTTGGTTTGTAAGTGTACAAAGTACTTATACAAGAACCAAATCATGAACATAATGTCATGGTTTGCAAACCGAGTTCGCATACCATAAAGCATTAAGAATCCAGGGACTTCAGTTCGCAAATAGAGTTCGCAAACGAACCTAAGTTCATGAGTATAGACAATAGTTTGCATACTGAGTATGTGAACAAGTTGTCATACTTACCGATTTTAGAACCTATCCACTGAGTTTGCAAACTGAGTTCGCGAACTACCATTTAGGACTTTATCTAGTTTTGTCGTTTGTAAATAGTGTTCGCAAACCACAGTTCCGGACCCATCACAGATAAACTCGTTCGCAAACAAGAGTTCCGGACCCGAACTAGCACTTCACAGTTTGCATACTGTGTACGCATACCGTGCTTTATCCAGACATTGGTAGTAGTTCTAAAACTCTCATTAATCGATTTGAAACATTTAATGGTAATCTTACACATACCACTAGCTTCAAGTAATTTTCAAATGATTATTTGATCAATACGAAACATCCCAAGTTAACATCAATCGATTGTCTCATACAGATCATGTAAGATGTTCAAGGTAATTTTCACATGATCATCTTGACTTATTTAGTTTCCAACAAATGAATTGTTTACAACTAAAGTTGTCAAGTTGATGATGAAGCATTATAAGCTTTAAACTCATATTTCGAGAATTATATAAATGAGATAAACTCCATTCGAAATTTCGAATGCGTATAACATAAAATCTATATAGTTATACAACTTAGTCTCATTCGTATATAGAATTGAATAGACTTCTGAGTGATAGATAAGTTTTAGTCTACACATACCTTTTGTCGTCGAAGTTCCTCCAAGCTCTTCAGTAGATCTTCTTCTTCAATTGGTGAACGCCGTGAAGCTTAATGCTCAACTACACACTTTTATCCTAATCCGAGACATAGCTATAAGTAGACTAGAAATCAAGATATAGTTTTGATCAAATAAACTTGACAAACAAGCTTGAGATAGCAAAACTTGAGAGTTCGACCGAGCAGTGTTGTAACAAAATGTACAAAGGAACATGTCTCCTGGTCGGATGAAAAAAATCCATATCCAGTGTTATTTTCTTCGTAAATCGGCGGTAATATGATATCCATGTCAGACACGCTGGTATTTTTGTTCATTTATTCTTCTCGAAATATTTTCACATGGATGAAATATCCTAGGATATTTGAGCTGATTTTCATGGAGCAAAATGGCGATTACGTAGTCATCGAGACTGCTTTTTACAAAATTGTATGTCCACTCTTTTCAAAATATGTGTCTGATAACAGATCATATTTTCGACGACGTGTTAGTTTATCTATGGTGGGTAATGGATGTTGATCTGTGAGATCTATAGACGATGCTCAAATAATTAGTCAGATCGTTCCTAGATCGTGAAGATAAACAATCGTTTGTGATAAAAAATAAAAAAAAAAACTCGGCGAAAAAAGAGTAAAAAACAAGAGAAAACAGGAAAGATAAATCTTTTACCAGGACGGAAGTCCCTGTATCCAGGCAAAAACTGTGAGAACTAAGATCACGATGAGTATGAAGTGCCACAATCAATGTTTGCAATGGTATCAAACTATAAGAATCATTATGAAAACCTAACCCAGTAACTAGATATGGTTTCGATGACATATGAATGCGCACATATCATCGACATGAATAAGAGAATAAATCATGTAAAGATAAAACAATCATAATACAAATGTAGAAATGTAAATAACACAGTGATTTACGTGGTTCGGCACGAAGGCCTACATCCACGGGGATTTTGAGAGATTTTCACTATGAGTGTAAGCTAATTACAAAGATAAGTCGAATGAATTTTAGTGGAGGGAAAGATAAGGCTACATGATAGTTTCCCACGCCTAATACTTACTTTCTCTCTCCTGGAATACTTCTCTCAGTCCGAATTTGCTAACCCCTTATCCTTTGGTAGAGTTGGGTACATTTATAGGGTCTTCGTGTGGGTCCTCCCTTAATACAATGACGCTTATCAATTTCTTGGTCTGCCTTCCCATAACGCTGATGATCGTCGTGATTGCCTAATGATGCTTCGATGGTATCGTCATGTTATGACGGTCGGCCTTTAATTCAGCCACACAGATCTCTCCACGTGTTATATATCTGTTGCATTTATTGTTGGTAGTTGGAAAAACCACGCCTAGACAGTTGTTACTACAGTATTGTCTTTTCAATATCAGTTAGACCAATCCTGGCCGCTGAATTTTAATCTGTCTCGATATGGGATAAAGTAAGACTTTGGATTATTTCCATGCTTCGCTGGTGCTTCTTCTTTTGATAGTCCTTAGAAGTTCGACCATTGGATGTGCGTCTTGAATGCCACGTGTATGATGGCGATCTGGGACTCTTGGTGCTGCTAGCATGCTATAAGCGTTCCCCATCTTGATGTACCCATGTAGTGTGATATCCAAGTGTCTTGCCTGATGGACACGTGGAGGGTGGTGATCATGTACCTACAACGAGGCTAGTTTACTTTGGGAGGTGAACTGTTGTTGTTTTTGCATTAGAAATTGGCTGTCTTTGGAATTTGGTTTGAAATTATCTCTTTGATTCTAATTTCTATGTCGTGTGTACAATACATTGGCACACACCCATTTCAATTTTATCGTCTCTTTGTAAAGTGCAATTTTACTGTGCGCACTTTTTGAGTTTTAAGATGTATTCAGGACCCATTGTAGCAACAAAGAACTTGCTAAACTATTAGCAGTAGTAGAAACTACAGCGGTTAAGAAATTGCAGCCTTCTAAATAGGAACTGACCAACCCATGGTTATTACCAAAGTAACAAAGGTTGTACCTGTGAACCAACCTCCTACAGCGAAATAAGCACACAGAAGCAATAGACCGGACCAACCTACAAAAACGAAACGGCCCCTCCGTAAAGTCATCATAGTATCAAATAAATCCTTTTCATCTTAGGTTATAGTCATAGTGCTTCTCTTATTCAACTACTTAAACCATTTCTGAGTACCTCGTAACATTCTTATGATATACGAGGGTTCAATCATTTACATATAATTCCTCGTCCATCTCCCCCACGCGATGTGTTTAGAAAACAAAAAACCTTTCCTTGATTGGACCATAAATAGCCTAGATAAATCCATGAGCTCGATTCAACTATTCCTGCTTATACCCTGAATTTTCTTATGACTTAAGAATCAGATGTGTCGTTTTTTGGTTATTCAAGGAACAAGTTATCTCCTCACTCTCTCACCAGTTTCTCCTAAGACCTACCCCACCACATCAACTAATCTTATTCCTTTGTTGGATCTGGTTCGTGATATTACGAAAAGACCCATAAAATTTACTATGAATTCTCATATATTAAACTATTACAGTACTATCATATAATTCTATATGTGACTCTTGTTTTTGTCTTTGTTGATTAGATTTATTTGTACTTCAATTGGATCTAAAGCTCCAGAATATATCTTTTTATAGGAACCAAAAAGAACAAAACATTGCCTATTTTCCCTTTATCTGCCAGAAAAAAAAAAGGAAAAATCTATTTTTTTTTGTCCATGTCCATAAATGAATGAAATACAATAACGTAATAAACTGGAAATGAAAGTCTATTTCTTTATCACATCCGTTCTCTATCTCTATCCCATTGTCGAACCAAAAAGACCGGATTCCTTGATATGTATATATTTGGTACATGAAACCACGATCTGATGTAGAAATATAAGAATCACAGAAAGATATTCCAAAATAGACGATTTTTGTGACTCGAAAGAAAATTTTCTCTGTGTAGGAACATAAACCACCAAATTAAGGATGATATATAATTTAGAACTATCAATATTAGAGCTATGACTTACCCATCTATGCAGCATCGACAAAACTATCCTAACCCTCTTTCCTTTCAGTTTGTTTCTGAACTTTTTCAACCAAACTCACTGAACTGGAACTTGGATCTTATTTATCAACTTTTTGATCACAACATTGACACTAAAATTATTAGCATGGGTTTTAGTTATAACCAGAAAGATCAACTGATCTGGACAACCAACAAAACTGGTGCTTTCACTGTCAATCACATCCATAACCATACAGCTGACACTCATTCCCCAAGTGACATCAACCAAGATGTTTGGAAACCATTATGGTCTTCCCTTGCCCTCATAGAGGGAAACTCTTTGTTTGGAAATGTATTAGAGACATCGTTCCTATTAAAACAAAAGTGGGTCAATTCATACTATTTGTTCTCTTTGTAAACAAAATCATGAAACATTACAACATCTCCTTTTAGACTGTAATTATTCTAGAAGCATCTGGATGGATATGAACATTAATGTAAGTAACATCCAAAAGAAAAAAATCAACATAAGAAACTAGATATACTCTTGGTTTGTTAATAATAACAATGCAGGTTCAGCAAAGGACGAAGATTTCCGATAAAGTTGGACTCAACGGCTTATGTTTACAGCTTGGATGATACGTAAAGATACAGTGCACACATCTTTTAGAACCAACCCCTTAATTGAAAGTCCACTATCTACAAATTAATCTTTTACTCAATTCATCCTCTAATAGTTCAGCTACAAGAAATGCATTATTAACCCTATGAACTCTTGGTTTCCACTACCAGTTGATTGTTTGAAGTTCAATTTGAATTCTTCTATTGATGATAATACTAGAAATGTTGGAGTATGTCTAATCTGTCGTGATTTAACAGGAGCAGTTGGAGGAATCGAGGCATCTACCTCAATAAAGCATTATATCCAGAGCATGGAGAATGTATGGCGCCGAAGGAAGCTGTTAAATGGGCATGAAAAGACGAGGGTACCCAAATACACCACAATCTTTAAATTATCCACATTTAAGTCCTCTTACCGAAAGTGATTGTCTATGGACAAAGTCGAGACAATACAACAAATCGGTATTCACACTTTGTGTGATCGTCTATGGATACGAGATCGAGACAATACAACAATCAAAGTGTGATTACTTGATAATAGGTTCAGACTTAACCAAACTCTATAGGATCTGAAAAAGCGATGGTACAAAAACCACACCCAATATTTCGATTAGCAATCTGTATGGAATAACTTCAATATACTTTTAAGAGAATCAACTAGAAAGTCGGACTCAATCTTAATAAAAGTATATCAAAGAGTTATATCTCTCTTTCTCGATTCAATACTTACTCAAGCAAATAGAAATCTGCAAGTCTAATTGAATACAAGAGAAAACACTTGAACGGTACTAAAGACCAATGTTCAAGGATCAATCAATTTCAATCAATAACCAAAGGTTGGATTTCCCAATTGATCGATTCAAACACACAACCTGTGATATTTCAATTATATAACAAAATATAATGCGGAAAAGAAATAACACAGACACCAGAAGTTTTGTTAACGAGGAAACCTTAAATGCATAAAAATCCCGGGACCTAGTCCAGATTGAACACACACTGTATTAAGCCGTTACAAATACTAGCCTACTACAAACTAACTTCGGTCTGGACTGTAGTTGAACCCCAATCAATCTCACACTGATCCAAGGTACAGTTACGCTCCTTACGTATCTGATCCCAGCAGGATAACCCAAGGTTAACAAGAACCAATTGATAACCTGGACTTATATTCCCGAAGAACAGCCTAGTATTATCAATCACCTCACAATAATCTTAATCGACTAGCGAAAGAAGATATTGCGGAATCACAAACGATGAGACGAAGATGTTTGTGACTTCTTTTATATCTTGCCTATCGTAGAAATCAATCTCAAGCCAATCTTTACGATTGTACTTAGTACGATAGAAACAGCAAGATCAGATCACACAACTACGAGAAAGTAGTATCGGTCTGGCTTCACAATCCCAATGAAGTCTTCAAGTCGTTAACCTACAGGGATAGAAACCTAAGGTTTAAGGAGAATCGACTCTAGCTTATACAACTAGTATCACACAGGAGGTGTGGGGATTAGGTTTCCCAGTTGCTAGAGTTCTCCCGTATATAGTCTTTCAAATCACGGTTTGCAATCAATGTTAGCTTAGTAACAAAGCATTCAATATTCACCGTTAGATGAAAACCTGATTAGATTCAAGCTAATATCTTTCAACCGTTAGATCGAAACTTAGCTTGTTACACACAAATGAAATGCACGTTTTTAGGTTTGTGTAACCATACCCAAACATGTACATTTAGTTGGTTTAACAGTAGTTACCCAAATGGTTAGCCATATGAGTACTTTCATATCAACCATATTCTTCTTTACCATAAATAGTTCAAATGACTCAAATGAACTAGTTAGTGAGTTGTTCAATTGCTTAGATCTTTATAATAGACACAATTGAAACAAAAACGATTTGATTCACTCGAATCGATTCATGAACTTTATAGCCACGGATTGCAATTATGCATTCCTTAGTTTATATAAGTTTAAGTTCACAAATAATCATTTTTAGAAAATAACCAACTTAAGTACGCGGACTTAAGTACCCGGAATAAGTTTGCTTTTAGTTTACAAACTCTAGCAGAATTTCTCGGGATGAGAACTTCCGACAGTACGCTGACTTGGTACGCGGACTCTAGTTCCGGTTTTCCTGAGAAGCAAAATATGCATACTTTGGTTCAAGGAATAAGGACTTACACACATATGTGTTACCAAACAATGTTTATATCCTTCCTAAACTCTCATTTCAATCATTGAAACATTCTTAGAGGACGTTATATAGTTGTTATTCAAAAACCATTTTTCTTCAAAGCCATTTTCAAGTGATTGAAACTTAATATGACTTTCGTCACTAGTAAAGATGAACTTGGCCAAAGCGAAAGCTTACCAACACATATTTTGAAAAATAAATAAGAGAGATAAATTCGGCTCGAAATAGCAAATGTGTATAATCATAGTCTATATAGCAAAACGATTTTTGTCTCAATATAGGAGATAGAGTTGATAGACTTTTGAGTGATAGATAAGTTCAAGTCTCCACATACCTTTTAGTCGATGAAGTTCCACAAGTTCCTTGAGTAGTTCTTCGTCTTTGTATGATGATCGCCATGGAATCTCGAGCACAACTACACTTTCTATACTAGTCCGAGTGATAGGTGTTGTAAAACACCTAATTTTATATCTATTATTTATGCTTTCTTTGCTATAATCCTTTTAAATTGCATCTCTTATGTTTGTTTTTGAGTGTTTAGGTACTTTGGAGTCATTTGGAGCTAAAGAAGGAGAAATCGTGCATTTGGAGCAAGAAGTGCAAAAGCGACAATTCATTGCAAGCATATCGGGAGCACAGTGGAGGATAAGGGGCAAATAGTTGCTCATGACTAACCTTAGGAGTTGCCATTTGGTGGCTGCATAAGGTTGTTGGGTGCCTATATCAGTTTTTCCCATTACCAAATGCTAGAAGTCAGAGAAGATATATTCCTCCCTATCATTAGCTCTTGTTTCTTTCCCCTCTATAATTCAGAGAAAAGGAACCATTGACGACTGCCATTGGGGATTTTGGTTTAGATCGATAGAAGAAATGGATTTGGGTTTTGATTTCAGACAAGGAAGAAGAAGAAGATTTCATTGTTGTTGTTGTTTGAAGATAGAATTGATGAAGGGTTGAGAGGGTTTCTAGTCTGAAATTGAATCGAGAGAGATGAGAGCAGATTTGTCGTGGAGGTTGAAGTCGAGAGATTAAAGAACTGAAGATGGCTTTGTTGTGAAATTGAATCTGGTATTTGCCAGTGAAGATTACGAGAGGAACTGTGGAGTTTAAAGCTTGGTTAGAGAAGATGGTGAAATTATTGTGTTCAATTTGAAGAAGCAGATGAATTAGAAGGTTGGGTTTGAAGTTGATTTGATGATTGAGCTCATGGTGGTTCTGATGGGTATAATAGAAGCTGTCAAGGATGGGAAGAACCAATTGCCTGAGACTGAAATAGATGGGTTTTCGGTAGATCGAATTCAGATACAGTGAAGCTGAAATGGGGGAGATCTGGTGTTGGTCCGAGTGGTTGAGATGATGATACTAAGATGAAGAGTTGCGGCTGCAGTTGCAGTGGGTTTTGATTTGAACACAGAAAGAAGATGGAACCAGTGAATTTGAGATTTAGATGAATGTGCTGTTGGCTTGAGGAGAATGTGCAAATCTGCAAGGTGTTAGAGCTTGAGTTGGTACGGTGATTGTTGCCAAAGGAAGGTTTATTTGCACTGCAAAGCCGGATATTCTCAAAACCAAGTCGAGTGCATTGGAATTAGATGTGAAAGAGTGTAATAGATGGTGCTAGGAATGGTTGTGTTGGTAAGATGAAATGACAAAAAGTAGGAGTAGGCGGTGGCGAGTTGCACTGTTGCGGGTGCAATGAATTGATGCTAAAGCCGAGACATGTGTGGCTGTATGAGATGTTGAACTGGTGGATATGGGTGCAACTTCAGATATGAGTAAGCTGAAAAAGGAGCTGTTGTTGAAGCTGATAATGCATGAAGTTGAACGGGATTGGAAGATGGGTATTGCAACAACTCAGTGGAATTGCAGTTAGCTTGAGTTTGCCGCGGGAGTTGTGCTGATCAATTGGCTGAGCTGCGAATTGGAAGAGGAAAAGAATTTGGTGCTGTGTGTGATACGTTGCAGCTTGATATGAACTGGAACTGCAGTGTTTGAATGATCTGTGAATGCATGAATGTTGTGTGTATGAATGCTGTGCAGGGAAGAAGGAAAAGAATGGCCAGAATGGCCGGGAACATGCCTGAAATAGACAGAACTCTAGCTGAATTCCAGTTAGCCGAGTTGACTCACCGATCCAGTTACCTACTCAGATGGACTTGGGCTCAGATATGTGGGCTTGTCTTTGTAGCAGAAGCAACAATTACAATGCGATTGGATATGGCTGATATTTAGAAATCAGGGAAGGAAAGAAAGTATATAAGGGTCTTATTCTATTCCAGAAAGGGATGATCTTTTTCTCTTTGCCTCTACTTTTATTTTCTAGGGTTTAGAAACATGATAGGTTTTCTCTTCCTTCTTGTTATGAACTCCATGAATATGAGTACCTAGTTTTTATTATTAGTTATGGAATAATTGGATTTCACAAAATATACCTTTTGATATGATAAATTAGTTTTGTCTCCATGCTTTATCGTTTATGATTCACCATTAATATTGTCATATGAGTTGAATGCCTGTTTAGTCGAGTCGCGAATCGATTGAGTTTACTTTCATCTCTATTGCTATATTAGAGTTTATTATACGCAAAAGTGATAAATTTCTGATTGCAAGTAGCATAATTGTGGGTGGTGCTTGTAGTGATATATCCTACTAGTCACAAGTGAGTCATAACTTTTGTTAAATCGGATTAGTGCTTTTACACGTTCGATTGCTTTGATTGGCCTGATTTCATAGAACTTAACGCATCTATGGAATTAAACTTGATTAGTGCTTTTACACGTTAGGTTGTTCTTTTAGATAGAATTCATATTCGCATCTTTTAATGTGTTTGTTGATGACAAGAGGAGATTAGCGGGGTATTCTTGCGATCAAGGTATCCTAGGGCCTTTGATAAAAGTTGAGATTAAAATATCAATTCTAGTTATTGTATTGAAAACATGTTTGTGATTGAAGACGAAATCCATGACCAATACTTTATCATCCTTGATTTGATTTGTTTACCTTTATTGTTTGCTTTTATTTAGTTTATTATATAAAAATCACAAAACCCACCATTGTTATTTATAGGAAACCGAAACAACTTGACAACCTAAGTCCTCTCTATGGGAACGATCCTTTCTTGCCCTTGCTATATTTATATTTTGAGTAGTGAGAAAGTAATTTATTTTTGACGCATACGACAGCGATCAAATTTTGGCGCCGTTGCCGGGGAGGCAGCGGTTGTCACTTGTTTTTGGTTTCTTATTTTATTTTTGTTTTTACATTTCTTATTTTCTGATTTTTAACCTTAGTTTGAGAATCTTATTTCAGGTACTTGTTTCTCATGGAAGGAGCATACTACATGGATGGATACGGTTTTCAACAACCTCAACAATATGACAACTACCAATTCCAGGTGGTATGATCAAAACCAATTCATTGGTTATGACCAATATTCCATGGAACCTTATGGTTTTCCTCAACAACCTTATGGCGGGTACGTGTGTGAACAACCACAAGGATTGGAGGATTCTTATGTTCGTGAACAACAAGTCTCTAACTTGTTAGACAACTTTTCCAACTTTGTACGACAAGAGTTTCAAAAAGATAAAGAGGCTACAAACGAGCAACTCCAAGAACTTCGTGAAGGTATGACTATCTTACGAAGAAGCATTGATGATTACAAGGAAGAAAGGTATGAAGAAGAATTTTGTTTTCAAAACAATAACTATTCTAATGTGCCTGTGGTTTGTAATGAATATTTGTTTGATGCTAATGTTGAAAAAGGCCAACCTTTGGGGACTTGTGCTGATAATTGTGTAGCTAACTCAACTCTTGATCTTAATAATGATCATTCTCATATTCAAAAGGATGAGTTTGAGACTAGCAACATTAAATTCAGCGACAACCCATCTTATGTTAACTATGAAAGTAACAATGATTGTGAAGATACATTTCTGGAACCAATTTATGGTGACATCCCCGAGGAGTGTACAATGGAATCTTTTTGCGATCAAGGTGAAGTTGAAGAGGAATATGTCGACACTTGTGTAGATTACTCAAGCATTGATCTTAATAATGATCAAGAGCCTATTCAAAGGGTGGAGCTTGAGGATGATGCATTTTTGAGTGTTCTAAAAAAGTTCCTTATAGCGAGATTTGGATCCGCAAAAGAGTGTGTGCCTTACAACAAAGAGGAGTGTGTTGAGAATGAAACCGATATGACCAATATTGTGGAAGACCCAATTGAGCTTGCATATGATTGTAATGATGATGTTAATGTCGAAACCTTGGTTAAGGCAGAAACGGACGAAGAATGGTTGCAAGGTTTGATAGAGGACCATGATATACAGGAGGTGAATAATTCACTTGAGTTTTTCAAGGATGAAGAGGATTCCGTGATACAAGAGATTGTGATAGGTTTGTCTAACCCGTTGCCTATTGTTTCTTCTCCTTTACCTCTTATTGGTTTTAATGTATGTGCTTCGAGAGTATTGTTGAATGACTTTGTTTCTCGATATCCTCCATTGGAGATACTTGATTCTCATACTATGCAGGTTTTGGAACAAGAAACCGTGGAAGTACCTGACTTATATATTCTTTATACACTTCCAAGTGTGGACAAGAATAAGTGTGGGGGAAACTTTTATCGGTTCATAGCTTCATTTCTGTTTTATATTACGAATATTTGTGTGAAGCTAGTGTTTCCAAAACAGGTTCTATAGAAGGATCCCTAACTTTTCAGATTATTGGTGTATGGGGAATTCGACTTGCAAGGATATAGTCGGGCTGACGACTTTAAACCAAGCGCTACATGGGAGGCAACCCATAGGTTTTGTATCTCTTATCTTTTAATTTTTCTTGTCTTGTATTACTTTGTCTTGTCACATATTATTATAAGATTTCCCACATTGACTTTCTTTGGATGATTAAATTTACATTGAGGACAATGTAAAGTTTAAGTGTGGGGGAGTGGTTAAGTATTTGCATTGTAAATTTTTCATAAATTTTCAACTTTTGTGTAAATTAGTGAATAAAAACTCCAACTTGTAGTTAGTTTATTGTCACATAGTATACATGTCGCTAAGATTACATTGAGAATCTCATAAGAGTGACTGAGCTTAGAGATGACAGAGAACATGATCGGGTTTCTTACTTGTATGAGAGTTAAAGTTGGATTTAACCATGCCAGTGGCAAATGAGGTGCAGAATGAATTCGGTATTAGAGTTGTGGTCCCCTATAGTGGAGACTACCCATGTTACATAATGTGAGGCACCGACCTTCAAAATATGTACTTTTAGAGTGTGTGTCACCGTACGTAAACTCCGGGTAGAATGGTGAGCTACCCAACCTCCCACCAATAGAAGCACTATTTTGATCTCTTGAGTGCTATTTTGTCAATCATGATGGTGACATCGAATTGCTAACTTACATACCACTTGTATTCTTGTTCGCAGTTAGCACCATCCACTTTATCTCTATCTACACCAACAAGTCCATAGAAACACCATCATCATCAACAAGAGGAGCATCACAAATTCGAAGGAAAGTTGAAGACGTTCAAGGTTTACAAGCAACAGTACAGAAATGAGCAGATTTCAGATGCAACAAGACAAGGAGCAGAATTTTTACAAGTTGAAGACTATTGTACAAGAGCGAAGATTATCAAAGATGAGAGTTCGAGAAGTTTATGATATCGAGACATACAAGTTGTGAAGAATTAAGCGGTAAAGTACTTACACCATGGCCTTTGTACTTGCATTTTTATTTTTATTTTCAGTTTGTGTTTATTTCTCTTGTCTCCAAAAAAAAAAAAAAAAAAAAAAAAGAGACAAGAGACAAGAGAAAATTTTGTTAGGTGCATTATTAGTTTCATTGTTTTGTTTTGTTTTGTTTTCATTTTGTATTTTTTTTTTATTTTTCTTGTCTCAATTAAAAAAAACTAGGAAAAAAAAAAGAGAGACAAGAAAAATTCTTTGTATCATATTTTGGGTTTGTATAGTTCGTTTTTAGTTTTGTATTCTTTCAATAAATCCAATGGAAGAAAGAATATCTACAATAAAGTTTCAAGCAATAAGGATTTAGAGGAAAAGAGTTACATTGTCAAGATTCTACGAAGTTCAAGAGTTATCATCAAGAGTTGAAGACCGAAGACGAAGATGAAGACACCGATTGAAAACCAAAGACGTTTCTATGGGTGATGTGAGAGTGGTGCTAGCTGCACGTCGAACGGATAACGAGGTAAGTAAGCATATTCCCACCTTCATTAAGTGGTTGATTTCCTTTCTTAGAGATCGTCAGAAAAATGGGTTTTCAAAATGAATAAAAGATGTGGGTTTTCAAAATAATTCGGAGGGTTTGGCCTTCCTATTATTCAACGTGTCGCAGGATTCTCTCTTCATTCCTACCTGGACACATGTGTGACCCATAAAAAGCTATTTATTATTGAGAGCAACTTCATAAAACCCTTTCTTGTGAGGCAGAGTCGAGACTTTTGATCACTCTGAACCCGAATTTCTTTCGAGAAGGGATGGTTATTTCTCTCTCAACTTTTAAGGATGAGATTGTGTTCATTTATGTGTCTAACTTCTTATGACTAGTGTGCAGAATTTCTATGTCTTCTTAGCGTGTTGGATGCTATCATTTCGGAGAACTAGTAAGTTGGAAAAGTAGGTTTTGTGGGTATATCTCTAGTAAACCCTCACGAGATTATAACTCGTCCACTAGGGACACCTAGGGGTTCAAAGGCTTGTTATACGTGCTAAGTGTGACCGTAGCCTCGACGACACATAGTTGTATGTATCTATTAAAATTTATTTTGTTTGATTTGCTCGAGGACTAGCAAAGTCTAAGTGTGGGGAAATTTGATAGGTGTTGTAAAACACCTAATTTTATATCTAGTATTTATGCTTTCTTTGCTATAATCCTTTTAAATTGCATCTCTTATGTTTGTTTTGAGTGTTTAGGTACTTTGGAGTCATTTGGAGCAAAAGAAGGAGAAATCGTGCATTTGGAGCAAGAAGTGCAAAAGCGACAATTCATTGCAAGCATATCGGGAGCACAGTGGAGGATAAGGGGCAAGTAGATGCTCATGACTAATCTTAGGAGTTGCCATTTGGTGGCTGCATAAGGTTGCTGGGTGCCTATATCAGTTTTGCCCATTACCAAATGCTAGAAGTCAGAGAAGATTTATTCCTGCCTATCATTAGCTCTTGTTTCTTTCCCCTCTATAATTCAGAGAAAATGAACCATTGACGACCGCCGTTGGGGATTTTGGTTTAGATCGATAGAAGAAATGGATTTGGGTTTTGATTTCAGACAAGGAAGAAGAAGAAGATTTCTTTATTCTTTGTTGTTTGAAGATAGAACTGATGAAGGGTTGAGAGGGTTTCTAGTCTGAAATTGAATCGAGAGAGATGAGAGCAAATTTGTCGTGGAGTTTAAAGTCGAGACATTGAAGAACTGAAGATGGCTTTGTTGTGAAATTGAATCTGGTGTTTGCCAGTGAAGATTACGAGAGGAACTGTGGAGTTTGAAGCTTGGTTAGAGAAGATGGTGAAATTATTGTGTTCGATTTGAAGAAGCAGATGAATTAGAAGGTTGGGTTTGAAGTTGATTTGATGATTGAGCTCATGGTGGTTCTGATGGGTATAATAGAAGCTGTCAAGGATGGGAAGAACCGGTTACTGAGATCGAAATAGATGGGTTTTCGGTAGATCGAATTCGGATCTGATGAAGCTGAAATGGGGAGATCTGGTGTTGGTCCGAGTGGTTGAGATGATGATACTGAGATGAAGAGTTGCGGCTGCAGTTGCAGTGGGTTTTGATTTGAACACAGAAAGAAGATGGAACCAGTGAATTTGAGATTTGGATGAATGTGTTGTTGGCTTGAGGAGAATGTGCAAATCTGCAAGGTGTTAGAGCTGAGCTGGTACTGGTGATTGTTGCCAAAGGAAGGTTTATTGCAGATGCAAAACCAAGTCAGAATTGCAGGTGGAATTGGATGTGAAAGAGCTGCAACAGATGGTGCTAGAAATGGTTGTGTTGGTAAGATGAAATGACAGAAGCAGGAGTAGGCAGTGAACTGAGTTGTAGGCATTGCGAGGTGCAATGAAGCGATTCTAAAGCCGAGACATGTGTGGTTGTATGAGATGTTGAACTGGTGGATATGGGTGCAACTTCAGAGATGAGTAAGCTGAAAAAGGAGCTGCTGTTAAAGCTGAGAATGCATGAAGTTGAATGGGATTGGAAGCTGGGTGTTGCAACAACTCAGTGGAATTGCAGTTAGCTTTAGTTTGCCGCGGGAGTTGTGCTGATCAATTGGCTGAGCTGCGAATTAGAAGAGGAAAAGAATTTGGTGCTGTGTGTGATACGTTGCAGCTTGATATGAACTCAGGCTGCAGTGTTTGAATGATCTGTGAATGCATGAATGTTGTGTGTATGAATGCTGTGCAGGGAAGAAGGAAAAGAATGGCCAGAATGGCCAGGAACATGCCTGAAATAGACAGAACTCTGGCTGAATTCCAGTACAGCGAGTTGACTCACCGATCCAGTTACCTACTCAGATGGACTTGGGCTCAGATATGTGGGCTTGTCTTTATAGCATAAGCAACAATTACAATGCGGTTGGATATGGCTGAGATTTAGAAATCAGGGAAGGAAAGAAAGTATATAAGGGTCTTATTCTATTCCATAAAGGGATGATCTTTTTCTCTTTGCCTCTACTTTTATTTTCTAGGGTTTAGAAACATGATAGGTTTTCTCTTCCTTCTTGTTATGAACTCCATGAATATGAGTACCTAGTTTTTATTATTGGTTATGGAATAATTGGATTTCACAAAATATACCTTTTGATATGATAAATTAGTTTTGTCTCCATGCTTTATCGTTTATGATTCACCATTAATATTGTCATATGAGTTGAATGCCTGTTTAGTTGAGTCGCGAATCGATTGAGTTTACTTTCATCTCTATTGCTAGATTAGAGTTTATTATACGCAAAAGTGATAAATTTCTGATTGCAAGTAGCATAATTGTGGGTGGTGCTTGTGGTGATATATCCTACTAGTCACAAGTGAGTCATAACTTTTGTTAAATCGGATTAGTGCTTTTACACGTTCGATTGCTTTGATTGGCCTGATTTCATAGAACTTAACGCATCTAGGGAATTAAACTTGATTAGTGCTTTTACACGTTAGGTTGCTCTTTTAGATAGAATTCATATTCGCATCTTTTAATGTGTTTGTTGATGACAAGAGGAGAATAGCGGGGTATTCTTGCGATCAAGGTATCCTAGGGCCTTTGATAAACGTTGAGATTAAAATATCAATTCTAGTTATTGTATTGAAAACATGTTTGTGATTGAAGAAGAAATCCATGACCAATACTTTCTCATCCTTGATTTGATTTGTTTACCTTTATTGTTTGCTTTTATTTAGTTTATTATATAAAAATCACAAAACCCCCCATTGTTATTTATGGGAAACCGAAACAACTTGACAACCTAAGTCCTCTCTGTGGGAACGATCCTTTCTTGCCCTTGCTATATTTATATTTTGAGTAGTGAGAAAGTAATTTATTTTTGACGCATACGACGGCGATCAAATTTTGGCGCCGTTCTTGGGGACAGCGGTTGTCACTTGTTTTTGGTTTCTTATTTTATTTTTGTTTTTACATTTCTTATTTTCTGATTTTTAACCTTAGTTTGAGAATCTTATTTCAGGTACTTGTTTCTCATGGAAGGAGCATACTACATGGATGGATACGGTTTTCAACAACCTCAACAATATGACAACTACCAATTCGGTGGTATGATCAAAACCAATTCATTGGTTATGACCAATATTCCATGGAACCTTATGGTTTCCTCAACAACCTTATGGCGGGTACGTGTGTGAACAACCACAAGGATTGGAGGATTCTTATGTTCGTGAACAACAAGTCTCTAACTTGTTAGACAACTTTTCCAACTTTGTACGACAAGAGTTTCAAAAAGATAAAGAGGCTACAAACGAGCAACTCCAAGAACTTCGTGAAGGTATGACTATCTTACGAAGAAGCATTGATGATTACAAGGAAGAAAGGTATGAAGAAGAATTTTGTTTTCAAAGCAATAACTATTCTAATGTGCCTGTGGTTTGTAATGAATATTTGTTTGATGCTAATGTTGAAAAAGGCCAACCTTTGGGGACTTGTGCTGATAATTGTGTAGCTAACTCAACTCTTGATCTTAATAATGATCATTCGCCTATTCAAAAGGATGAGTTTGGACTAGCAACATTAAATTTAGCGACAACCCATCTTATGTTAACTATGAAAGTAACAATGATTGTGAAGATACATTTCTTGAACCAATTTATGGTGACATCCCCGAGGAGTGTACAATGGAATCTTTGCGATCAAGGTGAAGTTGAAGAGGAATATGTCGACACTTGTGTAGATTACTCAAGCATTGATCTTAATAATGATCAAGAGCCTAATCAAAGGGTGGAGCTTGAGGATGATGCATTTTTGAGTGTTCTAAAAAAGTTCCTTATAGCGAGATTTGGACCCGCAAAAGAGTGTGTGCCTTACAACAAAGAGGAGTGTGTTGAGAATGAAACCGATATGACCAATATTGTGGAAGACCCAATTGAGCTTGCATATGATTGTAGTGATGATGTTAATGTCGAAACCTTGGTTAAGGCAGAAACGGACGAAGAATGGTTGCAAGGTTTGATAGAGGACCATGATATATAGGAGGTGAATAATTCACTTGAGTTTTTCACGGATGAAGAGGATTCCGTGATACAAGAGATTGTGATAGGTTTGTCTAACCCGTTGCCTATTGTTTCTTCTCCTTTACCTCTTATTGGTTTTAATGTATGTGCTTCGAGAGTATTGTTGAATGACTTTGTTTCTCGATATCCTCCATTGGAGATACTTGATTCTCATACTATGCAGGTGTAGGATCAGAATATCGCGACAACAACAATTCGCAAAGGCAACCGATAACAACATGGCGAGTAAGTCGCAGAAGATTAATATGAATGACGCACTGGATGACGATAGGAAGATATGAAATCTGGCGAAAGTTAAGAAGTGTCGCGAATACGAATACTTGAACGCCTGCGACACTTCGCGAGACATTCCCGAAAATAAAGGACAGCTTAGCTGTCATTCACTATGTATTACCCTATATAAAGGGATGAGTGAATCTGTCGTAGAGAGAGGTCTTTTTGGATTGGAGAGTAAGTCATTAGGAGAGAGAAATAGAGAGAATGTTTGTAAGCTCTTAAGTGTAATTCTATCTTCCGGTGTAAACATTTCAAGAAAATTATTAATAAACATTCATAATTGTTCATCTATTATCTTTTGAATGGATTAGTTAAACAAAATTTAGTGAGGGGTGTATTGTGGGATTTCCTGCAACTACATATTGGCGCTAGAAACAGGGACTGAAGAAAGAAAGAAGGCAATCAGAATCATTCAAATCAAGAAAATGAAAGAAAAAGAAAATGTTAAATTAGATGAGACAAAGGAGAAAGATATGGAGTACAGTTCGGACACAAAGACAATGATTGATGAGTTTCATGAAAATATCAAAGGAAGAATACACAAGCGGGATTTTGAAGGAAAGAAAATCACAGATAGAGAGGTGACATTGCCTTTAGAAGAATGGGAAAAGCAAAGGATAACATTCACAGCTTCAGAAATATCTAAAGAAAATTTGAATCACACATCTCCACTGGTAATCACAATAAACGCGTGCAAAGGAGAAGAATTAGTAAAGGCAACGCAAACATGGACAGTAAATAGAACTTTAATCGATACGGGAAGCTTGGTGAATATCATGTTTTATCATGCGTACAAGAAAATGGGATATAAAGATAAAGAAATGATTCCCACGGCCTACAACATCCATGGTTTTGGTAAATCCATAACAAAGGTTAAAGGAGAAATAAAAATACGAATTTTGTTGGGAGACATCGAGACACGAATAACCTTGTGTGTAGTAGATATGGAATCGCCATACAACGTATTGCTAGGGAGACCATGGGTACATGCAATAAAAGCATTAGCATCAACATTTCATCAATGTATCAAATTTCCCACACCAACTGGAATCGGCGAGATTAGAGGAGATGTGGATAAAGGAAGAATATGTTATCAAATTGAAATAAAATATCATGAAGAGCAAGCAAAGAAGCGAAAGTATCGCAGAAAAGCGCGTAAAGCAAACTAAAAAAGAAGAAGAATTTAGAGTTTACATGATAAGAGCAAAGGAAGGAAAAGGGATACCTAGCGAGATTTCGGGAGAAGAAAATGAACTCACGAAAGAGTTGAAAGGACCAACCCTATGGGAGAATCGCAAGCTAGTTACGTCGCGGCGAAAGCAAACGAAAGAAGTGAATGTCGGAACTAATGAAGAGCCCAAAATGTTGAAGATTGGGACTAGTATGGAAGCGGATGAGGAAAAAAGGACTGTAGAGTTCTTTGCGAGACTATAAGGATATCTTCGCGTGGAACATGGATGATATGCCTGGTATAGATCCATCGATAGCTTGTCACAAAGCGGAAATAGATAAAAAGGTGAAGCCGTTCAAGCGAGAGAATTAGAAAAATCGCAACAGCTTATCACCCCCAAATAGAAGAAGAATTGCAGAAAATGCTAGATGCGGGGAATCATCAAAGCCGACAAAGTATCCTGAATGGATAGCAAATATGGTTATAGTCCCAAAGAAGAAAAAGGGGATAAGAATTTGCATAGATTTCTTGATTTAAACAAAGCTTGTCCTAAAGATAGTTTTCCATTGCCGGATATCCCACAACTAGTCGAATCAGCGGCGTTAGAAATGAAAGAATATCATCTTTGGACGGGTATAAAGGTTACAACCAGATTCCTCTCGCCGAGGAAGACCAAGAGCATACTTTGCTTTTTTCGCTCCAAGAGGGTTATATTGTTATACAAAAATGCCGTTTGGTTTACGAAATCTTGGAGCAACATACCAAAGAATGGTAGAAGAAGTGTTCGCAGAATGGATACATAAAACACTTTGGAAGTATACGTAGATGATATGCTCGTAAAAAAGTAAGAAAGCGAGAAAACCATGTACAAGATCCGAGAGAAATCTTTGAACAGATGAGGCGATTCAACATCAAAGTAAATCCGGAAAAATGTACCTTCGGAGTGGCATCGGGAAAATTTTTGGGTTATATAGTATCAAAGGAAGGAATACAAGTCGACCCGAGAGAAAGTGAAAGCGATTCGCGATATTCCAACACTGCGACAATAAAGGATGTTCAAGAGCTAAATGGATTATTAGTATCACTAGGAAGATTCATTTCGCGGTCATCTGATAAGTGTAAACATTTTTTCAGCATCCTGAAAAAGGGATCGAAGTTTAAATGGACAGACGAATGTGAAAAGGCTTTACAGGGAATTAAAGAACACCTAATGGAAGTATCCATTATGCAAAAAGCAGAGCCAGGAGAGGAATTGTTGGTATATCTTGCGACAACGTCGCACGCGTTAAGCGCAATATTGCTGCGAATAGACGCTGGAGTAGAAAAACCGATTTACTATATCGGTAAGACTTTTAATGCCGCAGAAAGGAATTATTCAAGATTGAAAAACTAATCTGGCGTTAGTCTATGCAACATTTAAGCTTCGCATATATTTTCAAGCACATCTTGTCAGGTGGTAACAAAAGTACCAATCGAATCAAGTAATGAAAAATTCAAAAAGATCGGGAAGAGTAGAAAGGTGGAATGCCCAAATAAGCCATTATAAACTCAAATATGAAATATTATCCTCAACCAAGTCACGAGGTAGTCGCGAGACTTTTTGGAGAGAATTTCCTTTGGAAGAAGATGAAGCGAGTGGATGAAATGATGGATGTAGAAGAAGAGCACGGAGACCCAAATGATTTGTTAACTGAACCAGATAGGTGGGAAATATTGGTAGATGGATCATCAAATGGAGAAGGTAATGGAGTGGGAATTGTTGTTATTTCGCCAGAAGGCAACAAATTAGCTTTCTCTTTTAGATTGGAGTTTGAATCCACCAATAATGAAACGGAGTATGAAGCTATAATACATGCTCTGCGATTCGCAATAGAAATGAAGTTAGAAAATGTGAGGATTACCAGTGATTCGCAATTAGCAATTCGCCAGATAACAGAGAAATACGCTACGAATGAGCCATCTTTGCAAAAGTACAGAAAGCTTGTCGAAGAATTGTCAGCACATATACCAAAAATGAGGTGGAGGCATATATCAAGGAGAAATAACAGACTCGTAGATGCTTTTGCCTTTATATCAAGTATGATGACAGACCCCACTGCGAGGAATATCAAAATACAAACACTTTTGGCACCATCAATCAATAAAGAAGAAGAACAAGAAGCGGATGCAATGTTAGTAGAAGACATACCACAATGTCGCGATATTCGCGATAAAGATTGGAGAACAGAACTTCACGCTTACCTGATGAAAGGGGAGGTACCAAGAAATAGATTAGAAGCACACAAATTGAAAAGCCGTGCAACGAATTATGAATTAAGAGATGGTGTACTTTATCGACGATCTTTTGATGGACCTTCACTTCGATGCTTAACGAGGAAGAGGAGAAATCATATTGAAGATGTTGCATAGTGGAGATCTTTGGAAATCATAGCGGTGGAAGATCTCTAGCATATAAAGCAAAAATGCAAGGATATTACTGGCCATATATGCATGAAGACGCGAGAGCAATGTCAAGGCGCTGCGAAGATTGTCAAAGGCATGGGAAGAAAATACATGCACTGGGGCACCATTAAATTCTTCTACAAGTGTGTGGCCTTTTGGAAAGTGGGGTCTAGATATTGTGGGACCTTTTTACCAGGAACAAGGGCAAAGAAGATACTTAATTGTCGCAACGGATTATTTCACCAAATGGGCGAAGTGAAAGCGGTACAACACATTCGCGACAAAGACATTTTTACTTTCATATTCGAGAATATTATATGCGATTTGGGATCCCCGCGCAGTTGGTATCGATAATGGGAAACAATTTGAAGGGCAAAACATAGAGTTGTTACTTAATGCATTTCAAATAAAATGTGGGAAATCGACTCCACTATATCCGCAAGCTAACGGTCCAAAGCGGAGGCAACAAATAAAACAATCGCGGATATATTGAAGAAGAAGTTAGAAGGACACAATAGAGGATGGTGCGAACAAGTACCCGGTGCGGTATGGGCATACAATACAACCGAGAAGAGAAGCCACTTTGGAATGTCACCTTTTTGCTTAACATATGGAGTTGAAGCTGTGCTCCCAACATAAGTTATGATCCCAACAACTAAGAAAGAAGTTTGGGAGAAAAATCTTAGTGCATGTAACATTCTAATCAAGTTGGACGAATTAGAAGAGAAAAGGGAGAAGGCGTTACGACACATGGAGAATTATCAACGAAGGCGGCGAGAGAATATAACAAGCGTGTGAAGATACGTGAATTTCAACCAGGAGACTTGGTACTGCGAGAGACACCAATATATCAGCGAGAAAATGGAGGCAAGCTGGCGAGAAAATGGGATGGACCTTATATTATCAAAGAAGTAGTTGGTACATGGGCTTATAGATTGATGGATCCTGAAGGCAAAGATATGGGACAAAGATTAGGCAGGCCGTGGAACAGATTATATCTAAAGAAATACTACCCGTAAACATGGGTTAGATGAAGTACTTCAATGCAAGATATTTGCGAAATTCAATAAAATACGAGACCAAGATATCGCGAATGTCTCGCGAGCGAGAATGGCAAGAAATAACGAAGGAATGAATGAATAAACATGATTGAATGAATGGGGACGAACCTTTATGGCGTACACCTAGTTCGCGAATTATACTTCGTAAGAGGCAAATGTAAGACCTAAAGTGCGTCATATAAGGGGGAATCTCTTAACATGGCCCGGGAAAAGGTTACACCGCCCCGGAACTGGGTCATGCAGATTTGGGGCCCATGAAAGCCTATCCGGAAGAGGTACCTTGGATTCCCAACTATATATGTAGGTTATACTGGTTGGGCGACCGAGGGTCTCTTTCAAGGAGTCGGCGTATGATCAAGGCGCCGAGGTACCCGGTTGAGTCAAGAGTGCGGGGAGCATGGAACTTCCTTACCACTCTTGACAAGTCTTGGCGCATCTTGCACTCGGCCCGAAGAAAACTCCACTTAGGGTGCAGCCTTGTAACCATAAACTCTATAGGTATAAGGGATAAGAGGCTGCGAAAACAACTGGTTGTTGTTAAGACCGGATGGGAGGAGCTAGCCTTGTATGGCCGATGTACGCCTCCTTGAAGGGGCAACAGGGGAGATGATAAGGGCGGCACCCTCCATTAGGGAGGCGATAAGTGCCAAAGACGCAAATGTCACGAGGCTTTGTTTTCGCAAGGAAACTTAGGCTTGTCATATTTGTGCAATGATCTGCAGAGGCAATAATACTAACGCGAGGGTAAGACGAGATCAATGGGTCCTTACATGTAAGTGTAAAGACGTCCTGCGATTTCGTCGCAAGACGACAATGTCATGGGGCTTTACTTTCGCAAGAAAATTTAGGCTGTCATATTGTCGCAAGCAAAATATCCTGAGAGGCAAAAATACTTGAAAAATGATAAGACAAGGTCAATGGGTTTTTACACGCAAGTGTAAAGACGTCTGCGACCTTGTCGCAATAAAGGGTGGCAGAGTAAGACCTTTAAATAGGAAGGTCAAACTTAGAAGACCATCAAAGATGATAAGGCAAGGTCAATGGGTCATTACATGAAAATGTAAAGGCGGCCTGCGATCTTGTCGCAATGAGAAGAAATAAAGTGAAATTCCTAATTGGGATGGTTTTACTTAATAAAAGATTCAATAAGCGAACATGCTCGCGAGATTATGTTCAAACACCTTAAATAAGGGAAAAGGGAGAAAATAAGGGGATTACTCGATCAAAGACTTAATCCTTACAAACAAAAAGAAGTTTTGACAAATTACAAAGAAAGTTTAATTCTCTACATCAATATTATCAACCATGGAGGATGGTCGAGATCTTTCACTGCCTTTATCAGCTTCACCTTCACCGGTTGATGGATTTTCATCAAAAATGTTTTCAGCACCTTCATTTTCGCCAGCTGGTGGATTTTCATCAGAAACTTTTTCAGTCGGATCTTTGTTGACAACTTCAATATTAGCGATATCTTCGCCGCTTTCATAGTCATAATCACTATCAGGAGAATCAGGGACTTCATCATCACTTACTTCCAAAGGATCAACATGAATAGGATCAAGGGACTTAGACAATAAAATCTCATTCACAAGGACTTGACTTTGAGGGGGAATTGTGAAGCAACGCCTTTTGACGATTCTTGCTATCTATGTCTTTCTGAGTAAGACATATAATCAAATCTTCGTTCGCACGGTCGCGAGAACGAGCAAGAGAGGCGGCGAGTAACCCATTTTCTTTGCGAATCTTAGAATAATCGATCCGAGGGTGGAGATAACAGAGCGAAGCTTTTTCTCATAGTCGCATAACAAGTGCACAAGATTAAAGAAAGCTTTTACGGAATATTTTTGGAATTTTAAGGATAATTAAAGATTTTTGGAATAAATTAATGTATTAAGATAGTCAAATAATATGACTACCTTCCTTCGAGAAGTAAGATGCTTGAATTAAAGCTGCAAAAATTATTCCCCAAACAGTCCATGGCATCGTCAAATGTATCTCCAACTAGGCCTTTCAATCGAGCTCGCAAGCTTTTTCATTCGAAACAAGTATGGAATTCTCGAGTCACAAGGGTAGAGTTGGATTTTTCTAATTTGGAACATTGATCCTTGAATTGGTTTGCTTTTAGACTCAAGGTTATTCTACCCTGAATAAGTTTATCTCTCTAAAGTGATAATTTCTTCAAGTTGGTTTTTCAAAGTATGAATAAATTGTTCTTGTTCTTCACGTAATTTGTGACAAGCATCATATTCTTGCGAATAAGTCGCGACCTTGTTTAGCAGAGATCGCTTCTCCTGAGAAAGAGTCCCATTCTCATCTGATAAAGTTTCCAACTCCAAATTAGCCTTAGTCAAAGAGTAAGAAAGGCGAGATAAGTCTTTACTTAATGAATCTTGCTGCTGAGCTAAATCAAAGTTTTCTTTAGACAAATTATCTATTTGATCAACAGCATATGTATGAAGATTATTTAAGAAGTTATATTGCTCCATCCAAGCGTCTCTTTCAACTCGAACCTCTTCAACAATGGATTCCAACTGATATATCTCCATTATTCGTTTCGGTTTAGAGCTTGAAGGGCGAACAAGAATTTAAGTTGTAAAAAAAAAAAAAAAAAAAAAAAAAAAAAAAGCTTAAGGGGAAAGAGTTTACCTTTTAACTCTTCATTCTTCTTGCGAAGATTATCACGATCTAGTGAGAGGTTGTGAAATTTTGATTTTCAAGATGGAGATTATTGCATTTAGCGAGTCATAGCTTGAAGATCATTTTTCAAAGACATTAATTTCTTGAACTAAGGATGCTTGCGAGATCCTATCAGAACCGAGATGTTTACTTAAAATCTCGCAGACATCAGACTTGACAGGATCGACAGAAGTCTTTTTGGCATCATTCACAAGGTCCGAGAGAACTTTGAAAGCCACGTCTATTCCTTCCAAATTTTCTGCAGTAAGAGGGATTTGCTCGGACAAAGAAGGAAGAGACGAATCATTCTTCGCCAAAGGAACATCATGAGAAGAGGAGATTTCAGGAAAGGTAGTGATGGGAGGAATGACAGGGACATTGATGGTAGGAGAAGGAGTAAGTTCATTTGTAGTAGGACTATTATGAGGAACTTGATCTATGAGGAGTTGAGGCATCGGAATATTGTCACTTGCGACAAGATTATCCTGCGATGATTTCCAGGAGGAGAAGAAGGTGTAAATGAGGGAAAAGGGACATCGGGAGTAACGAGGTTTAGAGTGGCGAGATCTTTTGGGAGTTTTGTCAATAGTTTTTCATCCTGTGAATGATAAATTAAGTAAGAAACAGAGGCAAGTACGTTGTTATTAAAAGGTAAATGCTTCTTAAAATACCTTATCACTCATGAGGCTTTCTTTTAGAAACGGTATGTTTAGCTTGCGAAGAGGACTTTGGTGGCAAGGTGGATTCTTGTTGAGAAGTTGGTTTATTTGTGAATCCAAAGAAAGAAGGGGGTTCTTCACGGTGAACTTGGTGATGGGTTTGTTCTTCTTTGAAACAAAAATGGCGAAAAAGATTAAAAGGAATAAGATAATCTCAAAAAGGGAAGTTAATCACAAAATCAATCAATCATAGAATCAATCGAATCTAGCAAGATTAACAAACACTGGATGCCATGGAAGTGCTAGCAAATACGAAATAGCAGAAGGATGATGAAGACGATGGTGAAGAAGAATAACAGAAGAACGATTGGCAGACGATAAAGGAGATGAAATAGAAGGAAAGAAATGTTCTTCACAAAAGACTCTCCTATAAATAGGCAAGAAAGTGTTATGAATAGGATAACATTAAATGTACCGATAAAAAGAATGGTTTTAAACACGTGTAAACGGTCATTCCTAGATTCATGGAGCTATGCTGAAGAAGATTTTTAATGGAAAATGAACGGTTGCGACAAAGAATTCGGATATCGCACAACGTAAGGAAACATAAGGAGAGGCGAGAAGATGTAGTATTCGGGTATTGCACAACATATTTTCTTATCATATGAGATTCAATTATTTTCCTAACTCGCGAGAAGAGATTGCGAGATCCATTATTTTCCATAACCCATGAGGCAAGAAATGATATTTCATACATACTTCTAAAAACTTCGGAACTTCGCCAAAGAATAGAGGCAAGTACGTACTTTTCAAGTCCAGTATTCTTTCGCTCGTTCCTTCATCAATAAAAATCAGAGACTATTACAACAACGTATTTTTTCTTAAAGATCGCTCTTCAAGCAATATTCAAGAAAAAAGAGGCAAGATGTAGGATCAGAATATCGCGACAACAACAATTCGCAAAGGCAACCGATAACAACATGGCGAGTAAGTCGCAGAAGATTAATATGAATGACGCACTGGATGACGATAGGAAGATATGAAATCTGGCGAAAGTTAAGAAGTGTCGCGAATACGAATACTTGTACGCCTGCGACACTTCGCGAGACATTCCCGAAAATAAAGGACAGCTTAGCTGTCATTCACTATGTATTACCCTATATAAAGGGATGAGTGAATCTGTCGTAGAGAGAGGTCTTTTTGGATTGGAGAGTAAGTCATTATGAGAGAGAAATAGAGAGAATGTTTGTAAGCTCTTAAGTGTAATTCTATCTTCCGGTGTAAACATTTCAAGAAAATTATTAATAAACATTCATAATTGTTCATCTATTATCTTTTGAATGGATTAGTTAAACAAAATTTAGTGAGGGGTGTATTGTGGGATTTCCTGCAACTACAGCAGGTTTTGGAACAAGAAACCGTGGAAGTACCTGACTTATATATTCTTTATACACTTCCAAGTGTGGGCAAGAATAAGTGTGGGGGAAACTTTTATCGGTTCATAGCTTCATTTCTGTTTTATATTACGAATATTTGTGTGAAGATAGTGTTTCCAAAACAGGTTCTATGGAAGGATCCCTAACTTTTCAGATTATTGGTGTATGGGGAATTCGACTTGCAAGGATATAGTTGGGCTGACGACTTTAAACCAAGCGCTACATGGGAGGCAACCCATAGGTTTTGTATCTCTTATCTTTTAATTTTTCTTGTCTTGTATTACTTTTTCTTGTCGCATATTATTATAAGATTTCCCATATTGACTTTCTTTGGATGATTAAATTTACATTGAGGACAATGTAAAGTTTAAGTGTGGGGGAGTGGTTAAGTATTTGCATTGTAAATTTTTCCTAAATTTTCAACTTTTGTGTAAATTAGTGAATAAAAACTCCAACTTGTAGTTAGTTTAGAGTCACATAGTATACATGTCGCTAAGATTACATTGAGAATCTCATAAGAGTGACTGAACTTAGAGATGACAGAGAACATGATCGGGTTTCTTACTTGTATGAGAGTTAAAGTTGGATTTAACCATGCCAGTGGCAAATGAGGTGCAGAATGAATTCGGTATTAGAGTTGTGGTCCCCTATAGTGGAGACTACCCATGTTACATAATGTGAGGCACCGACCTTCAAAATATGTGCTTTTAGAGTGTGTGTCACCGTACGTAAACTCCGGGTAGAATGTTGAGCTACCCAACCTCCCACCAATAGAAGCACTATTTTGATCTCTTGAGTGCTATTTTGTCAATCATGATGGTGACATCGAATTGCTAACTTACATACCACTTGTATTCTTGTTCGCAATTAGCACCATCCACTTTATCTCTCTACACCAACAAGTCCATAGAAACACCATCATCATCAACAAGAGGAGCATCACAAATTCGAAGGAAAGTTGAAGACGTTCAAGGTTTACAAGCAACAATACAGAAATGAGCATATTTCAGATGCAACAAGACAAGTAGCAGAATTTTTACAAGTTGAAGACTATTGTACAAGAGCGAAGATTATCAAAGATGACAGTTCGAGAAGTTTATGATATCGAGACATACAAGTTGTGAAGAATTAAGCAGTAAGTACTTACACCATGGCCTTTGTACTTGCATTTTTATTTTTATTTTCAGTTTGTGTTTATTTCTCTTGTCTCAAAAAAAAAAAAAAAAAAAAAAAGAGACAAGAGACAAGAGAAAATTTTGTTAGGTGCATTATTAGTTTCATTATTTTGTTTTGTTTTGTTTTCATTTTGTATTTTTTTTTTATTTTTCTTGTCTTAATTAAAAAAAAAATAGGAAAAAAAAATAGGAAAAAAAAAAAGAGACAAGAAAAATTCTTTGTATCATATTTTGGGTTTGTATAGTTCGTTTTTAGTTTTGTATTCTTTCAATAAAGCCAATGGAAGAAAGAATATCTACAATAAAGTTTCAAGCAATAAGGATTTAGAGGAAAAGAGTTACATTGTCAAGATTCTACGAAGTTCAAGAGTTATCATCAAGAGTTGAAGACCGAAGACGAAGATGAAGACACCGATTGAAAACCAAAGACGTTTCTATGGGTGATGTGAGAGTTGTGCTAGCTGCACGTCAAACGGATAACGAGGTAAGTAAGCATATTCCCACCTTCATTAAGTGGTTGATTTCCTTTCTTAGAGATCGTCAGAAAAATGGGTTTTCAAAATGAATAAAAGATGTGGGTTTTCAAAATAATTCGGAGGGTTTGGCCTTCCTATTATTCAACGTGTCGCAGGATTCTCTCTTCATTCCTACCTGGACACATGTGTGACCCATAAAAAGCTATTTCTTATTGAGAGCAACTTCATAAAACCCTTTCTTGTGAGGCAGAGTCGAGACTTTTGATCACTCTGAACCCGAATTTCTTTCGAGAACGGATGGTTATTTCTATCTCAACTTTTAAGGATGAGATTGTGTTCATTTATGTGTCTAACTTCTTATGACTAGTGTGCAGAATTTCTATGTCTTCTTAGCGCGTTGGATGCTATCATTTCGGAGAACTAGTAAGTTGGAAAAGTAGGTTTTGTGGGTATATCTCTAGTAAACCCTCACGAGATTATAACTCGTCCACTAGGGACACCTAGGGGTTCAAAGGCTTGTTATACGTGCTAAGTGTGACCGTAGCCTCGACGACACGGAGTTGTATGTATCTATTAAAATTTATTTTGTTTGATTTGCTCGAGGACTAGCAAAGTCTAAGTGTGGGGAAATTTGATAGGTGTTGTAAAACACCTAATTTTATATCTAGTATTTATGCTTTCTTTGCTATAATCCTTTTAAATTGCATCTCTTATGTTTGTTTTTGAGTGTTTAGGTACTTTGGAGTCATTTATAGCAAAAGAAGGAGAAATCGTGCATTTGGAGCAAGAAGTGCAAAAGCGACAATTCATTGCAAGCATATCGGGAGCACAGTGGAGGATAAGGGGCAAGTAGATGCTCATGACTAACCTTAGGAGTTGCCATTTGGTGGCTGCATAAGGTTGCTGGGTGCCTATATCAGTTTTGGCCATTACCAAATGCTAGAAGTCAGAGAAGATTTATTCCTGCCTATCATTAGCTCTTGTTTCTTTCCCCTCTATAATTCAGAGAAAATGAACCATTGACGACTGTCGTTGGGGATTTTGGTTTAGATCGATAGAAGAAATGGATTTGGGTTTTGATTTCAGACAAGGAAGAAGAAGAAGATTTCACTGTTGCTGTTGTTTGAAGATAGAACTGATGAAGGGTTGAGAGGGTTTCTAGTCTGAAATTGAATCGAGAGAGATGAGAGCAAATTTTCCGTGGAGTTTGAAGTCGAGAGATTGAAGAACTGAAGATGGCTTTGTTGTGAAATTGAATCTGGTGTTTGCCAGTGAAGATTACGAGAGGAACTGTGGAGTTTAAAGCTTGGTTAGAGAAGATGGTGAAATTACTGTGTTCGATTTGAAGAAGCAGATGAATTAGAAGGTTGGGTTTGAAGTTGATTTGATGATTGAGCTCATGGTGGTTCGATGGGTATAATAGAAGTGTCAAGGATGGGAAGAACCAGTTGCCCGAGACCGAAATAGATGGGTTTTCGGTAGATCGAATTCGAGATCTGATGAAAGTGAAATGGGGAGATCTGGTGTTGGTCCGAGTGGTTGAGATGATGATACTGAGATGAAGAGTTGCGGCTGCAGTTGCAGTGGGTTTTGATTTGAACACAGAAAGAAGATGGAACCAGTGAATTTGAGATTTAGATGAATGTGCTGTTGGCTTGAGGAGAATGTGCAAATCTGCAAGGTGTTAGAGCTGAGCTGGTACTGGTGATTGTTGCCAAAGGAAGGTTTATTGCAGCTGCAAAACCGGATATTCTGCAAAACCAAGTCAGAATTGCAGGTGGAATTGGATGTGAAAGAGCTGCAACATATGGTGCTAGGAATGGTTGTGTTGGTAAGATGAAATGACAGAAGCAGGAGTAGGCAGTGAACTGAGTTGCAGCTATTGCGGTGCAATGAACCGATGCTAAAGTCGAGACATGTGTGGGCTGTATGAGATGTTGAACTGGTGGATATGGGTGCAACTTCAGGGATGAGTGTTTGAAAAAGGAGCTGATGTTGAAGCTGAAAATGCATGAAGTTGAATGGGATTGGAAGCTGGGTATTGCAACAACTCAGTGGAATTGCAGTTAGCTTTAGTTTGCCGCGGGAGTTGTGCTGATCAATTGGCTGAGCTGTGAATAAGAAGAGGAAAAGAATTTGGTGTTGTGTGTGATACGTTGCAGCTTGATATGAACTGGAACTGCAGTGTTTGAATGATCTGTGAATGCATGAATGTTGTGTGTATGAATGTTGTGCATGGAAGAAGGAAAAGAATGGCCAGAATGGCCGGGAACATGCCTGAAATAGACAGAACTCTGGCTGAATTCCAGTTAGCCGAGTTGACTCACCGATCCAGTTACCTACTCAGATGGACTTGGGCTCAGATATGTGGGCTTGTCTTTGTAGCAGAAGCAACAATTACAATGCGGTTGGATATGGCTAAGATTTAGAAATCAGGGAAGGAAAGAAAGTATATAAGGGTCTTATTCTATTCCATAAAGGGATGATCTTTTTCTCTTTGCCTCTACTTTTATTTTCTAGGGTTTAGAAACATGATAGGTTTTCTCTTCCTTCTTGTTATGAACTCCATGAATATGAGTACCTAGTTTTTATTGTTGGTTATGGAATAATTGGATTTCACAAAATATACCTTTTGATATGATAAATTAGTTTTGTATCCATGCTTTATCGTTTATGATTCACCATTAATATTGTCATATGAGTTGAATGCCTGTTTAGTCGAGTCGCGAATCGATTGAGTTTACTTTCATCTCTATTGCTAGATTAGAGTTTATTATACGCAAAAGTGATAAATTTCTGATTGCAAGTAGCATAATTGTGGGTGGTGCTTGTAGTGATATATCCTACTAGTCACAAGTGAGTCATAACTTTTGTTAAATCGGATTAGTGCTTTTATACGTTCGATTGCTTTGATTGGCCTGATTTCATAGAACTTAACGCATCTATGGAATTAAACTTGATTAGTGCTTTTACACGTTAGGTTGTTCTTTTAGATAGAATTCATATTCGCATCTTTTAATGTGTTTGTTGATGGCAAGAGGAGATTAGCGGGGTATTCTTGCGATCAAGGTATCCTAGGGCCTTTGATAAAAGTTGAGATTAAAATATCAATTCTAGTTATTGTATTGAAAACATGTTTGTGATTGAAGACGAAATCCATGACCAATACTTTCTCATCCTTGATTTGATTTGTTTACCTTTATTGTTTGCTTTTATTTAGTTTATTATATAAAAATCACAAAACCCCCCATTGTTATTTATAGGAAACCGAAACAACTTTACAACCTAAGTCCTCTCTGTGGGAACGATCCTTTCTTGCCCTTGCTATATTTATATTTTGAGTAGTGAGAAAGTAATTTATTTTTGACGCATACGACAGCGATCAAATTTTGGCGCCGTTGCCGGGGAGGCAGCGGTTGTCACTTGTTTTTGGTTTCTTATTTTATTTTTGTTTTTACGTTTCTTATTTTCTGATTTTTAACCTTAGTTTGAGAATCTTATTTCAGGTACTTGTTTCTCATGGAAGGAGCATACTACATGGATGGATACGGTTTTCAACAACCTCAACAATATGACAACTACCAATTCCAGGTGGTATGATCAAAACCAATTCATTGGTTATGACCAATATTCCATGGAACCTTATGGTTTTCCTCAACAACCTTATGGCGGGTACGTGTGTGAACAACCACAAGGATTGGAGGATTCTTATGTTCGTGAACAACAAGTCTCTAACTTGTTAGACAACTTTTCCAACTTTGTACGACAAGAGTTTCAAAAAGATAAAGAGGCTACAAACGAGCAAATCCAAGAACTTCGTGAAGGTATGACTATCTTACGAAGAAGCATTGATGATTACAAGGAAGAAAGGTATGAAGAAGAATTTTGTTTTCAAAACAATAACTATTCTAATGTGCCTGTGGTTTGTAATGAATATTTGTTTGATGCTAATGTTGAAAAAGGCCAACCTTTGGGGACTTGTCTTTGATAATTGTGTAGCTAACTCAACTCTTGATCTTAATAATGATCATTCTCCTATTCAAAAGGATGAGTTTGAGACTAGCAACATTAAATTCAGCGACAACCCATCTTATGTTAACTATGAAAGTAACAATGATTGTGAAGATACATTTCTGGAACCAATTTATGGTGACATCCCCGAGGAGTGTACAAGGGAATCTTTTTGCGATCAAGGTGAAGTTGAAGAGGAATATGTCGACACTTGTGTAGATTACTCAAGCATTGATCTTAATAATGATCAAGAGCCTATTCAAAGGGTGGAGCTTGAGGATGATGCATTTTTGAGTGTTCTAAAAAAGTTCCTTATAGCGAGATTTGGATCCGCAAAAGAGTGTGTGCCTTACAACAAAGAGGAGTGTGTTGAGAATGAAACCGATATGACCAATATTGTGGAAGACCCAATTGAGCTTGCATATGATTGTAATGATGATGTTAATGTCGAAACCTTGGTTAAGGCAGAAACGGACGAAGAATGGTTGCAAGGTTTGATAGAGGACCATGATATACAGGAGGTGAATAATTCACTTGAGTTTTTCAAGGATTAAGAGGATTCCGTGATACAAGAGATTGTGATAGGTTTGTCTAACCCGTTTCCTATTGTTTCTTCTCCTTTACCTCTTATTGGTTTTAATGTATGTGCTTCGAGAGTATTGTTGAATGACTTTGTTTCTCGATATCCTCCATTGGAGATACTTGATTCTCATACTATGCAGGTTTTGGAACAAAAAACCGTGGAAGTACCTGACTTATATATTCTTTATACACTTCCAAGTGTGGACAAGAATAAGTGTGGGGGAAACTTTTATCGGTTCATAGCTTCATTTCTGTTTTATATTACGAATATTTGTGTGAAGATAGTGTTTCCAAAACAGGTTCTATGGAAGGATCCCTAACTTTTCAGATTATTGGTGTATGGGGAATTCGACTTGCAAGGATATAGTCGGGCTGACGACTTTAAACCAAGCGCTACATGGGAGGCAACCCATAGGTTTTGTATCTCTTATCTTTTAATTTTTCTTGTCTTGTATTACTTTTTCTTGTCGCATATTATTATAAGATTTCCCACATTGACTTTCTTTGGATGATTAAATTTACATTGAGGACAATGTAAAGTTTAAGTGTGGGGGAGTGGTTAAGTATTTGCATTGTAAATTTTTCCTAAATTTTCAACTTTTGTGTAAATTAGTGAATAAAAACTCCAACTTGTAGTTAGTTTAGAGTCACATAGTATACATGTCGCTAAGATTACATTGAGAATCTCATAAGAGTGACTGAACTTAGAGATGACAGAAAACATGATCGGGTTTCTTACTTGTATGAGAGTTAAAGTTGGATTTAACCATGCCAGTGGCAAATGAGGTGCAGAATGAATTCGGTATTAGAGTTGTGGTCCCCTATAGTGGAGACTACCCATGTTACATAATGTGAGGCACCGACCTTCAAAATATGTGCTTTTAGAGTGTGTGTCACCGTACGTAAACTCCGGGTAGAATGGTGAGCTACCCAACCTCCCACCAATAGAAGCACTATTTTGATCTCTTGAGTGCTATTTTGTCAATCATGATGGTGACATCGAATTGCTAACTTACATACCACTTGTATTCTTGTTCGCAATTAGCACCATCCACTTTATCTCTCTCTACACCAACAAGTCCATAGAAACACCATCATCATCAACAAGAGGAGCATCACAAATTCGAAGGAAAGTTGAAGACGTTCAAGGTTTACAAGCAACAGTACAGAAATGAGCAGATTTCAGATGCAACAAGACAAGGAGCAGAATTTTTACAAGTTAAAGACTATTGTACAAGAGCGAAGATTATCAAAGATGAGAGTTCGAGAAGTTTATGATATCGAGACATACAAGTTGTGAAGAATTAAGCGGTAAAGTACTTACACCATGGCCTTTGTACTTGCATTTTTATTTTTATTTTCAGTTTGTGTTTATTTCTCTTGTCTCCAAAAAAAAAAAAAAAAAAAAGAGACAAGAGACAAGAGAAAATTTTGTTAGGTGCATTATTAGTTTCATTATTTTGTTTTGTTTTGTTTTCATTTTGTATTTTTTTTTATTTTTCTTGTCTTAATTAAAAAAAAAATAGGAAAAAAAAAAGAGAGACAAGAAAAATTCTTTGTATCATATTTTGGGTTTGTATAGTTCGTTTTTAGTTTTGTATTCTTTCAATAAAGCCAATGGAAGAAAGAATATCTACAATGAAGTTTCAAGCAATAAGGATTTAGAGGAAAAGAGTTACATTGTCAAGATTCTACGAAGTTCAAGAGTTATCATCAAGAGTTGAAGACCGAAGACGAAGATGAAGACACCGATTGAAAACCAAAGACGTTTCTATGGGTGATGTGAGAGTTGTGCTAGCTGCACGTCGAACGGATAACGAGGTAAGTAAGCATATTCCCACCTTCATTAAGTGGTTGATTTCCTTTCTTAGAGATCGTCAGAAAAATGGGTTTTCAAAATCAATAAAAGATGTGGGTTTTCAAAATAATTCGGAGGGTTTGGCCTTCCTATTATTCAACGTGTCGCAGGATTCTCTCTTCATTCCTACCTGGACACATGTGTGACCCATAAAAAGCTATTTATTATTGAGAGCAACTTCATAAAACCCTTTCTTGTGAGGCAGAGTCGAGACTTTTGGTCACTCTGAACCCGAATTTCTTTCGAGAAGGGATGGTTATTTCTATCTCAACTTTTAAGGATGAGATTGTGTTCATTTATGTGTCTAACTTCTTATGACTAGTGTGCAGAATTTCTATGTCTTCTTAGCGCGTTGGATGCTATCATTTCGGAGAACTAGTAAGTTGGAAAAGTAGGTTTTGTGGGTATATCTCTAGTAAACCCTCACGAGATTATAACTCGTCCACTAGGGACACCTAGGGGTTCAAAGGCTTGTTATACGTGCTAAGTGTGACCGTAGCCTCGACGACACGGAGTTGTATGTATCTATTAAAATTTATTTTGTTTGATTTGCTCGAGGACTAGCAAAGTCTAAGTGTGGGGAAATTTGATAGGTGTTGTAAAACACCTAATTTTATATCTAGTATTTATGCTTTCTTTGTTATAATCCTTTTAAATTGCATCTCTTATGTTTGTTTTTGAGTGTTTAGGTACTTTGGAGTCATTTATAGCAAAAGAAGGAGAAATCGTGCATTTGGAGCAAGAAGTGCAAAAGCGACAATTCATTGCAAGCATATCGGGAGCACAGTGGAGGATAAGGGGCAAGTAGATGCTCATGACTAACCTTAGGAGTTGCCATTTGGTGGCTGCATAAGGTTGCTGGGTGCCTATATCAGTTTTGCCCATTACCAAATGCTAGAAGTCAGAGAAGATTTATTCCTGCCTATCATTAGCTCTTGTTTCTTTCCCCTCTATAATTCAGAGAAAATGAACCATTGACGACTGCCGTTGGGGATTTTGGTTTAGATCGATAGAAGAAATGGATTTGGGTTTTGATTTCAGACAAGGAAGAAGAAGAAGATTTCACTGTTGCTGTTGTTTGAAGATAGAACTGATGAAGGGTTGAGAGGGTTTCTAGTCTGAAATTGAATCGAGAGAGATGAGAGCAAATTTGCCGTGGAGTTTGAAGTCGAGAGATTGAAGAACTGAAGATGGCTTTGTTGTGAAATTGAATCTGGTGTTTGCCAGTGAAGATTACGAGAGGAACTGTGGAGTTTAAAGCTTGGTTAGAGAAGATGGTGAAATTATTGTGTTCGATTTGAAGAAGCAGATGAATTAGAAGGTTGGGTTTGAAGTTGATTTGATGATTGAGCTCATGGTGGTTCTGATGGGTATAATAGAAGCTGTCAAGGATGGGAAGAACCAGTTGCCTGAGACTGAAATAGATGGGTTTTCGGTAGATCGAATTCAGATACAGTGAAGCTGAAATGGGGGAGATCTGGTGTTGGTCCGAGTGGTTGAGATGATGATACTGAGATGAAGAGTTGCGGCTGCAGTTGCAAAGGGTTTTGATTTGAACACAGAAAGAAGATGGAACCAGTGAATTTGAGATTTAGATGAATGTGCTGTTGGCTTGAGGAGAATGTGCAAATCTGCAAGGTGTTAGAGCTGAGCTGGTACTGGTGATTGTTGCCAAAGGAAGGTTATTGCAGCTGCAAAACCGGATATTCTGCAAAACCAAGTCAGAATTGCAGGTGGAATTGGATGTGAAAGAGCTGCAACAGATGGTGCTAGGAATGGTTGTGTTGGTAAGATGAAATGACAGAAGCAGGAGTAGGCAGTGAACTGAGTTGCAGCTGTTGCAGGTGCAATGAACTGATGCTAAAGCCGAGACATGTGTGGCTGTATGAGATGTTGAACTGGTGGATATGGGTGCAACTTCAGGGATGAGTAAGCTGAAAAAGGAGCTGATGTTGAAGCTGAAAATGCATGAAGTTGAATGGGATGGAAGCTGGGTATTGCAACAACTCAGTGGAATTGCAGTTAGCTTTAGTTTGCCGCGGGAGTTGTGCTGATCAATTGGCTGAGCTGTGAATTAGAAGAGGAAAAGAATTTGGTGTTGTGTGTGATACGTTGCAGCTTGATATGAACTGGAACTGCAGTGTTTGAATGATCTATGAATGCATGAATGTTGTGTGTATGAATGTTGTGCATGGAAGAAGGAAAAGAATGGCCAGAATGGCCGGGAACATGCCTGAAATAGACGTAACTCGGGTGAATTCCGATTAGCCGAGTTGACTCACCGATCCGAGTTACCTACTCGGATGGACTTGGGCTCGGATGTGTGGGCTTGTCTTTGTAGCAGAAGCAACAATTACAATGCGGTTGGATATGGCTGAGATTTAGAAATCAGGGAAGGAAAGAAAGTATATAAGGGTCTTATTCTATTCCATAAAGGGATGATATTTTTCTCTTTGCCTCTACTTTTATTTTCTAGGGTTTAGAAACATGATAGGTTTTCTCTTCCTTCTTGTTATGAACTCCATGAATATGAGTACCTAGTTTTTATTGTTGGTTATGGAATAATTGGATTTCACAAAATATACCTTTTGATATGATAAATTAGTTTTGTATCCATGCTTTATCGTTTATGATTCACCATTAATATTGTCATATGAGTTGAATGCCTGTTTAGTCGAGTCGCGAATTGATTGAGTTTACTTTCATCTCTATTGCTAGATTAGAGTTTATTATACGCAAAAGTGATAAATTTCTGATTGCAAGTAGCATAATTGTGGGTGGTGCTTGTAGTGATATATCCTACTAGTCACAAGTGAGTCATAACTTTTGTTAAATCGGATTAGTGCTTTTATACGTTCGATTGCTTTGATTGGCCTGATTTCATAGAACTTAACGCATCTAGGGAATTAAACTTGATTAGTGCTTTTACACGTTAGGTTGTTCTTTTAGATAGAATTCATATTCGCATCTTTTAATGTGTTTGTTGATGACAAGAGGAGATTAGCGGGGTATTCTTGCAATCAAGGTATCCTAGGGCCTTTGATAAAACTTGATATTAAAATATCAATTCTAGTTATTGTGTTGAAAACATGTTTGTGATTGAAGACGAAATCCATGACCAATACTTTCTCATCCTTGATTTGATTTGTTTACCTTTATTGTTTGCTTTTATTTAGTTTATTATATAAAAATCACAAAACCCCCCATTGTTATTTATAGGAAACCGAAACAACTTTACAACCTAAGTCCTCTTTGTGGGAACGATCTTTTCTTGCCCTTGCTATATTTATATTTTGAGTAGTAAGAAAGTGTAAATTTATTTTTGTGTCGGCTGACAACCGATCACCGAGACTTAGCTAATAGTAGACTAGAAATCAAGACTTATAGTTTTGATCACTAATATTGACAAACGTGCTTGAGATAGCAATGCATGCGAGTTTGACCGAGCAGTTCTCTAACGATCTCCCGCTTTGTCAATTTTAGTGACAAAACTATCAATACATATGGAATACAAAAATAGATAAATAAACTTTTGTAGCTTGTCTTCCACATGCCTGATCTTCTTGGTTCTTCAACATTACTCGAAATCTTCATCACTTCCAAGTACTCCAATGATTCCAAAGGTTGTAACTTTAGCATCATCGTTGTTGAAAATACGTAGCCATAACAATGAGAAAACAAGAATTCTCAATCATTGTTACACAGTGTCATAGTATTATTACACAACATCAAAGTTCAATTGCATCACAACTTCGATAACAATACTATGGTGATATGTATCACTCCCCCTTAGTCAATACTCCATCTCACATGGAAACCACTCCCCCTTTTTGTCAATAAAATTGGCAAAGGTACGAAAACTAGTGGGATCCTAATGAAATTTCCATAGAGACATTTCATGACCAAAAGAAAGTACATATCAACTTTTTAGATGCAATCATATAGCCGAAGCTAAATGCTTTCATCAAGGAGTTTATAAAGATACAAGATAACCCCTATAATATTCCACAGCCGCACTCCTCACAAAGATTTGACAATTAAGCACAAGTTCAATTAAGAACTCTTCCCCATAAATTTCATTCACGAAAGAACAACAAGAGCGACCTTACTTTCACAAGAAAAGAAGGATTTCTTTGGACATAACAAATCACATAAGAATATGAATTTGAATCCAAATAATACTCAATTAAATTAACCACAAGAAAACCCATGATTAATATAATCGGAAATGCTCAACATATGAGAACTTACGGAGCCGCACAGTATATACATAAAAATGTGGATCAGGAAAGATCAATACTGCGGAATAAACAAGGATTCATTCTATTTTCTATCACTATTTGCACAATGACATACAATAGACATAATCCTTGTAAACAAAAGTTTTATCCTTTCTTTCATCAAAATATGACATAAAAGGCTTTAACTTTTGTAATGTCAAAATTTCATTCATTCTTTTATTAATACATGCATATCGACATATGAAAGACTTAACTTTTGACAAAGTATGTGACAATCATAGTTCACGGACGCAAACACACATATCCCATAACAAATTGCTATATATGAAACCATAAATATTAATACTGCATAAATCATCTTCCAAACAATTTTTTTAGAATTTAAACAAATAAACCTAAAACATGAAGATGGAAACGTTGGACATAGCTATGTGTAATCACAATAATGGCTATTTCAAACTCTAGTTATTCTTCTAAACAAAACAAGAAATAAAATTCTCATCAGAAGATTTACAAGACACAAATCAACTCTTAGAGAACTTGATTCGAAAAACACATTAAACATAGCCAACAACTAAATATTGGACATGGACGAGTTCTTCAGTTGCTTTCTTCAGTTCGTTTTTCAGAAAATCAAGATTTCTTGTTGCAATTCCGAGTTGTTCACGTACCACCTCAAAATCTCGAAGAAGATTTCCGACCAGTTGTGATGACATCTGAACTGGTAGTTTGTTTTCATGATCAACAACATGATAACAGTTTATGAAAATAGGGTTCTCATGAATCCTCAACATTGTCTTCCTTGTTGCATCCATCCATTGTGTACACGGAGCTCAGGTGAACCTTTTGACGTTGCGGAACTTGTATGTACCAAAACTAATCGTGATACATATATATAAGAGATTCTTAGGAAACCCTAGGGATACTCGTATACGTTCCGTGTGGGTCAGGTGTTCGTGCACTTATGGTTACATCCTTGGTATAATACCAAAGGAATAATAGAGCCAAAAGAATCATTCTAAACAAGAGAAGACCTTCTTAGTTCAAGGGAACATAAGGGAAACGTTGAAGAACAAGGTAGTCAACAAAAAAAAAGTCTCAAGAGTGATCAAAAAAATGTAAAGTACTGGAGCAAGGCACAACACTTTATTGATCAACATTTCGTAAGGACCTATAACAACAACTACTTTCTCAAGGCATACAGGTTCCTTGAGAATTACAAGCACTCTTCCATATTTCAAGAAGGATGTTATATTGAGTAGTTATGTTGTATTTCGATGAGCTTTTTGCTAATCAAGAATATTGGCTTCTTCTCTCTCTCCTTCTTGAAGATTTTCATCAAAATCACTAGAATTACTAGTAGGAGATTTAACCAGAGGGGAACAAGGAATACCTGAGCTCGTTGCTTTCCTTGCCTTTTGATGCTCCGTTTGAGTCTGTTTATGCTGATCTTGAGCTTCGAGACTCGATTATTGATATGGATGGAATCTGGAGCAAACACCTCGGGTTTATAGTCTTCTTTAGAGAGAGATAAGGAATTTGGCTTTCTTTCTTTCGCCTATGCCTTCTTCTCTTTTTAGAGTTATTTAAGAAGTCAGATATCCTTCTGTCATTCTTCCTTCTACTATTGTAGGCATTTTTAGTCTCAAAAACACAATTAAGAAAAGACTTATCACAGTGTTTTTCTTGATTGCTGACAATGTCATTTTTCCAACAATGTGAGAGACAGGTTTAACAACTTCTTTAGACATCCATGCAAGAATGTTGTGAAGTTTTTCATTCCTTAATCGAAGACGACATCTTCGTTCAGGATGTCCTTTATTTCTGCAATAATAGCAGTTGAAGGAATTGTTCTTGACTGTTCTCGTGTGGGTAGATTTAGAAGTAGTATGATCCTTGTTTCTAGGAACATTACAAGCTGCAAAAGGTTTTTCACATGAAGAGTTATCATTAGCTTTAACAAAATTGATCTTTCTAGTTCCTAGAGCGTCTATCCCTTTATAGCCCAGACCATGTGTATCACGATGTTATTTACATGCTCCAAGCATAGAATATAATATTATAGATCTAGAATTAAATTTACTCAGACTCTCTTCCATAGATTTTACTTTATCAAGAGCAGCAGCAAGTTCAGTCTCCAAGGATTTTTCTTAGGCGAGAAAACTGAGTTCTCTGTCACTAAAATATTTTTGTTGAGAGTCATATCTTGCTTCAGATTCTGCAAGTCTTTCTTTCAACATAAAGAGATTTCAAAGAAGATTATCACATTTGGACCCTTTTGAGAGTAATTCTTCTTCTCAATCTTTAACGATAGATTGTAAAAGCTTTAAAGAGTTTTCTCGGTTTTCTGTTTTCTTGACAGAGAGGTGCCATGTATTTACTCAAGCACGATGTTGACTTCTTTTCTTTCAAAGCATGATCAAAGAGCTTGATATATTGAGAGATTTCCTCATAAATACTTTTTCCTTCTTATGAATCACTGTCATCTGAAAGATCATCCAATTGTTCATCAAGAGATTTTTCCCAGTTGAATGCAGATTCAGTCAAAGGACCAGAAACAGAGTTTTTCTTGGAAGTTTCAGGATTTTGAAACTCACGAGTGTGACTCTGAACTGATGTTGCGTCATCTGAGATATTCTTATCGTCCATAGAGTCAGATCGCTACAAACACAGACTTGTAAGTTCTTTAAAAGTGTTTGCCTGCTCTGATGCCAATTGAAAAAGTGGGGGTACAACAACCACACCCAATATTTCTATTAGAAATCTGTATGGACTAACTCCAATATACTTTTAAGAGAATCAACTAGACAGTCAGACTCAATCTTAATAAAAGTATATCAAAGAGTTATATCTCTCTTTCTCGATTCAATACTTACTCAAGCAAATAGAAATCTGCGAGTCTAATTGAATTCAAGAGAAAACACTTGAAAGGTACCAAAGACCAATGTTCAAGGATCAATCAATTTCAATCAACAACCAAAGGTTGGATTTCCCAATTGATCGATTCAAATGCACAACCTGTGATATTTCAATTATATAACAAAATATAATGCGGAAAAGAAATAACACAGACACCAGAAGTTTTGTTAACGAGGAAACCGCAAATGCAGAAAAACCCCGGGACCTAGTCCAGATTGAACACACACCGTATTAAGCCGCTACAGACACTAGCCTACTACAAACTAACTTCGGTCTGGACTGTAGTTGAACCCCAATCAATCTCACACTGATCCAAGGTACAGTTGCGCTCCTTACGTATCTGATCCCAGCAGGATACTACGCACTTGATTCCCTTAACTGATCTCACCCACAACTAAGAGTTGATACGACCAAAAGTCGAAGACTTTAATAAACAAATCTGTATCACACAGAAAAGTCTACGATAATAGATAAATCTGTCTCCCACAGAAATACCTACGATTTTTGTTCCGTCTTTGGATAAATCAAGGTGAACAGGAACCAATTGATAACCCGGACTTATATTCCCGAAGAACAGCCTAGTATTATCAATCACCTCACAATAATCTTAATCGACTAGCGAAAGAAGATATTGCGGAATCACAAACGATGAGACGAAGATGTTTGTGACTTTTTTTATATCTTGCCTATCGGAGAAATCAATCTCAAGCCAATATTTACGATTGTACTTAGTACGATAGAAACTGCAAGATCAGATCACACAACTACGAGAAAGTAGTATCGGTCTGGCTTCACAATCCCAATGAAGTCTTCAAGTCGTTAACCTACAGGGTCTCGATAGAAACCTAAGGTTTAAGGAGAATCGACTCTAGCTTATACAACTAGTATAACACAGGAGGTTTGTGGATTAGGTTTCCCAATTTCTAGAGTTCTCCCTTATATATTATTTCAAATCAGGGTTTGCAATCAATGTTAGCTTAGTAACAAAGCATTCAATATTCACCGTTAGATGAAAAACTGATTAGATTCAAGCTAATATCTTTCAACCGTTAGAACAAAACTTAGCTTGCTACACACAAATGAAATGCACGTTTTTAGGTTTGTGTAACCGTACCCAAACATGTACATTTAGTTGGTTCAACAGTAGTTAACCAAATGGTTAGCCATATGAGTACTTTCATATCAACCATATTCTTCTTTACCATAACTAGTTCAAATGACTCAAATGAACTAGTTAGTGAGTTGTTCAATTGCTTAGATCTTTATAATAGACACAATTGAAACAAAAATAATTTGATTCACTCGAATCGATTCATGAACTTTATAGGCACGGTTTGCAATTATGCTTTCCTTAGTTTATATAAGTTTAAGTTCACAAATAATCGTTTTTAGAAAATAACCAACTTAAGTACGCGAACTGGTACACAGACTTAAGTACCTGGAATAAGTTTGTTTTTAGTTTACAAACTCCAGCAGAATTTCTCAGGATGAGAACTTCCGACAGTACGCGGACTCTAGTTCCGGTTTTCCTGAGCAGCAAAGTACGCATACTTTGGTTCAAGGAATATGGACTTACACACATATGTGTTACCACACAATGTTTATATCCTTCCATGGTTATGTAATTCTAAACTCTCATTTCAATCATTAAAACATTCTTAGAGGACGTTATATAGTTGTTATTCACAAACCATTTTTCGTCAAAGCCATTTTTAAGTGATTGAAACTTAATATGACTTTCGTCAGTAGTAAAGATGAACTTGGCCAAAGCGAAAGCTTACCACCACATATTTCAAGAAATAGATAAGCAAGATAAACTCGGCTCGAAATAGCAAATGTGTATAATCATAGTCTATATAGCAAAACGACTTTTGTCACAAGATAGGAGATAGAGTAGATAGAATTTTGAGTGATAGATAAGTTCAAGTCTCCACATACCTTTTAGTCGATGAAGTTCCACAAGTTCCTTGAGTAGTTCTTCGTCTTTGTATGATGATCGCCATGGAGTCTTAAACACAACTACACTTTCTATCCTAGTCCGAGACTTAACTAATATTAGACTAGAAATCAAGACTTATAGTTTTGATCACTAATATTAACAAACATGCTTGAGATAGCAATGCATGCGAGTTCGACCGAGCAATGCTCTAACAGGATCACTATCAAGTAAAGCGGAGTTAACGTTTGTGTAATTTACTTTAAATTATAATAACAATAATTATAATTGCGGAAAGGAAAAGTAAATGACACAACAAGATTTTGTTAACGAGGAAACCGCAAATAAAGAAAAACCCCGGGACCTAGTCTAGAATTGAATACTCTCAGAATTAAGTCGTTATACAAAATCTAAACCAACTTCATATAGTTGAAACCAAGCAACTAACCCTAGTTCACTTAGTTTCTTCAGTATCCATGCGCTTCCAATATTCAATAAGTGCACGCACTGGAAAAATTCCTTTGGATCATACTCCAAATAGTAAAGGAACAATAAATTTGTTTGGTAAAAACTCTATTGATTCTTTCCAGATAAAGATATCTCAATTCATATGCAAAGGATCTTCCGTTTAAACTAATAAACTCCTTTGCCTGGTTAGATCAATCCAATCTCTATTACCTAAGTAATAAGATTCGGATTTGTAACAATCAAAATAGAACTCAAAAGAACTATTAGGTGTTACCGATCTCACGCAACTAATCAATCGAATAAATCCGATTCTAGTTGGATCCCAGCTGATCAAGGTTTGGGCTACACAAAGATATGAGAAACCGATAATAAATCTTCTTCGTCTTCAAATCTTCAGATTCTCAAAAATAAACAAACTAGGTGCAATCAAAGTTCAACAACCGTTAGTCAATCAAATCAATCGAAAACTAATAAACTGTAATTATCTAGTTTCCCACCAACGGTACTCGTAGAGCTTCTTGATCCCACATAAGTCTTAAACGAGCGGTCGTAAGAGATTTTGTCTAATTAGCGTACTTTCCTCTCCGTATAGGCGACTTCACCAGAAACAACAAAAAGATGAATTTTGCCTGGCTCTTAGGATAGTTTGCAAGAAATGCAAACTTAGGTATTTATAGACCAAGGATATTTGAACACCAAGTAATTTCCAAAACCTAAAGTATTCTCAAGATATGCAATAAATGCCCAAATCGATTTTTATAATTCCTGGAAATGCTTTGTCCAATATTTTCCGAAATCTCTCAATAAAAAATCTCCAATTAGTAAATGCACATTACTAATTTGTATTCTCTACAGATATGCATTTAATTGCTGGTAATTAAAGCATATAAAACTAACCTTAATTAAAAGATTCTTAATTTATTTCGGACAGGGATCTCCTTGAGTAATTAACGAATAACTTTGAACAATAAAAGATAATAGTTATTGTTCGTGTTCAAAGTATGTTGACATCTTTTCTTTGTAAATCATCCTTCATATTTACAATCTTGGAATCGATTATACCACACTTCCAAACAAGTTTATAATTGGTTCATCTGTATTCCAAGATAACTATGTGATTGATCAAATATCAAATCACAATCATGGGTTCAATCAGTTCTACCAATCACTAGGATCGGTTATACCTTAATATAGATTACTTGTGGTCGGACACACAAGTTACCAGGACCGATTACATCGGTTACCAGGATCAGTTACGTCAATTACCAGGACTGGTTACTATATACTCATGGTATTGCTTGTGATCGGTTATACAAGTCACTAGGATAGGTTACACCAATTACTAGGATCGGTTACACCAGTTACAAGGATCGATTACACAACTCTTTTGTGATCAGTCACCCCAATTACTAGGATCGGTCACACCAATTACAAAAATCGATCATACCATCTCAAGTGATTACTTAGGATCGGTTACACTAATTAATCAAAACTAGTCACACCAAATCATAAGTCAGGCATTGCGATTAGTTATACCAAGATGCATAACAAGTTATGATCGGTTCTACTAACTCACACATATTGGTAATCCAAAGATATGCAATGAATAACAATACCAATAAGCCTAGCGACTTCCCTTTCGATTCATAAAATAAGTTCATGAATGTACATCCTTTAAACAAATGTAAACATTGTTTCCTAGGATGAAATCTTCACCTTTACCCATACACATAATCACAATAGCATTCATAAGATTATGTAGATGTCATATCTACGAAGTTCAAATGATAAGTGTTATACTTCGTAGTTTAATTCCTTAATACTATGATCATATGATCATATCTCATTACTAGAGTAAAATATTCATTCACAGCTTCGCAGTTATGTTTTCAATATAACACGACTTGAAAGATACATTAGGAATGAAACAATTCAAGTCAATATTACTAACCTCAAGAGGAAGGATGATGTCGCCGTTGTAGCTCGTTACTTCTTCATGTTCTTCGAGTAATACTTGTATGTCTCATATTCCTAGACTTTCTAGTCTAACCTATACGAACTTGTCTCTAGTACATAATCAAGCGACTCTTAGATGAGTTTTGATTCACTAAAATATGACAACCAAACTTGACATACCAACGCTTTGTGGGTTCAACCGAGCTATGCTATAACATGGCATATAAGATGCAAGTAATGAAAGTTCTTTTTGAATAAGACTGTTTTAGTTTAGTCCAAGCTATCAAAGATGTCTCTCCTATTGTACTTTGGATGAACAGGAGAATAATAGTAGAAATAAAGCATCTTTATCCAAGTGTCAGTCGTGGGATTGTATCTATGTTAATAGACTAGGTAATGGAGTAGCAGACGCTCTAGCAAAGGAAGTTCGGAAAACTAGAATTAATATAGATTTTAAGAATAACTTCCCTTCTTTTTTGGATTCTCATATCAGCAAGGATGTTGTTAATTCTCATGATGTTACCACTTAACTCTTAATTTATTTATCTTTGCATTAAGAAAAAGAGCCCCTAATAGCTGCAAGTTTCTGTTGTAATCTTTTTTTGTTATGTATTCTTGTTGTACGATATGATGTTTCCTTTGTCAAATTATCTTGATCACTGGCCAAGTCAGTTGAACATAACAACATTGTATTGATTTTTGTGAAAGCTGAATTTTTTACTAAAATGAAAAAAGAACATTGTGAAATCTGAATCATTAAACGGTCATCATATTAATCGTTCTCAAATGAAACTTTACAAATCCTACTTTGTTTTGTCCTAGTCACCTTGTAAGGATTTTAACTTAAGAAACATAATCAACTAAAAAATCTCAGGGTGATAAGTTTATATTTAAGGAACCAATAAAAAAATAAATAAAATATACTTGTTTCAGCTTACCACTACTTCTTCTTGTTCCTTGGTCATTGTTTGTTACAGTTCTTATTCTTTCTTCCCTGTCTTTAGCATGTGGTAGGCTGGGAAGATGGTCTGATTTTGCCTACTTGTTATAAACCGCAAGTGCACGGTGTCGATTATGTAGCACTGAGCAAATACGGGTCGATCCCACAGAGAAATGGGTGTGCTAAGTTGATCTAAAGGCTTACTAGACTGAATTCAAAGAGGTGTAACACAATATTGAGTGGTTTGTTATCGAAGCGACTGAGGTTGAGCTGAAGTGACTCTAAACTAAGGTGCAAAAGAATGTAAAGCACTAGGGTGATTATTTCCACCACCTGATTTTATACTAGAGCAACTCAACTGAAGTTGTATTCTTGTGACTACCCAAGGAAGATTCTAAGGTATGATGTATCAGCTAATCTTCTAATTCCCCCTAGTATAGAGTGTCTTCTTACAGGACACTCTATCACAGGTTCCTAGGTTAATTAGTTAAACAACATACCTATTCTGTTAAGCACCTATCTTCTTCCATGGAAGTTTCTAATGGGTAATTGCTTAACTTTTTCTCTAGTTCTCCCTAGCATTGGTTGTCTTCTTACAAGACATCTGACCAATCACAGGAGAAATTGATCAATTAGCAAACAATATTTTTATCTCAATCAAGCACAAAGAATAACACAACATAAAGATGAATCACTTAGCATGTTATCAGGGGTTTCAACAACACCCTAATTAAGAAACTTAAAACATAATTAAAGTAATTGAAACATAAATTATACTACTATGGTGCTCTGGCTAGCCCAGGCATGAGCTCTAACATCCATGGTTACATTATATTTATACATGCAAAAATACCCAAAACCCTAGTTCTCTATAAAACAGAAATTAAATGAAAAACACTCTCACCCATACTCTCTGAATCACGTGATGGCTCTACTCAATCGTCTCTGACTCCATGCGTCGATTTTTGGTGAAACCCTAGCTCTAGTTTTCTCTAAGTTAGCTTCTAGGGTTGGGAGAAGCTAAGAGAGAGAAAACTAGCCCTAGAGAGGTGGAGAAGGTGGTGCGGCTGTTGCAGGGATGGTTGTTGATGTGTCAGGAGGTGATGGAGGTGGTGACTGCACAGGTATGGGAGAAGAGAAGAAGAGCAGAGCTCTGGTTTCTTTGAAGGTGTCGGGGTGAGGGGAAAGAGAAGATGGAGGAGAAATGAGGTTAGTCGAATAGGGTATAGGGTTAGGGAGTTTTGTTGTGAAGCAGAGACAGCGAGTGCCGATGGGACGGGCTGAGCGAGCGTAGGATGTGGCTAAGGGAGATCTGAACGGCTGAGGAGGAATTGGGCTATTTTGGTGTTGCACGGGAGCAGCGAACTTCGATGCGCGTGGAGGCAGCGACCGTTGGATGTGGGAGATAGAATCTCAACGGCTCAGAGTGATGTGAACCGATGCGTGAGCCGATGCGTGCGCGGGCTTTGGCTTTCTGCTCCATAGACGCTTGTCTCCAATTCTTTGCTCTTTCGGCTCCTCAGTTTCTCCGAACTTTATTTATTACCTAAAAACACAAAATTAATTAATACAAATATTTATTCTTGAAAACAAAGAAAACACGAGAATCTGGGATAATATCTGATTTCTGAACACAAAAGATGAGTTAAATGCCAATAAATAGGTGTATAAATATGCAATATTTGGCACTCATCAGCATGATGCTCCAGTAATTGATCTATTTGAAGAGGACATTTCTTGCTTGTGCCACTGCATGTGACATTGTTTTCCAGTCTCTGAGATTGAGCTATAAAAAAATACAATACCATTAATTTTCTATGTTACAGTTCAACACAGAATGTAAAACAATATCAACAATGGACATGATTTAAGGGAATATTAAAACCAAAACTGGGACCTGATTACTTAGTACATGGTGATAGAACGCTTACATATCTCAGGTTGTGTTTGAATGTGCTGTGTGAGTCGAGGACTTCTGCAAAGGTTTAAGCTAGCAGCCCGAGTGCCCTCCATTGCTACGAAAATTTGACACACAAAATTTATTAATTGACCACCAGATGATGTCCTGCATGAGATTGATTCAATATTAGTAAATGTGTATTTTATTTGGTTAGATATTCAAATCTAGTTCAGTACATTAAACCAAAACCTCAACTCAAATCTCTTTAACCAAAGGAATTTATTCTTAAACTTCACTGGATTTAAAGAAGGATGTAAACGCTTTACAATGCATACTTTTATGAACAGTTAGATTCTTACCCAGAAGGATTTTCTTTGCGAAGCATTACAATGTCTTTCAGGGATTTGTTCTAGGTCAAATTCGGACATTGAACTTCTATTTTCCTTCTCTAAAACACGGCGTTCTTGTAATTTAAGTTCTCTTTGTTCTGTGCCAATTTCACGTCGAGACTTCTGTCTTCTTTCATTTTCAGTAGCTGCCAATACTGGATCAATTTCATGTTGACGCTTCGTGCCTCTTTCAATCGATGTACCTGCTAATGCTAGATGTTGAAGTTGTTCTATGATTCTAGGGCTCCGGCGAATATTCCCAGACCCTATTGATGTAACCATTTGAGTTATGGGAAGTAGTTGATTATCTGAATATATAAGCAATATAATCACTTAATGTTATTCTCAGAGCAACAATGACTGGAAAGTTGGAAGAATAATTGTGTACTAAATGTAATATGATTATACGTATGGCATCACTTACCAATTGTTCTCGCTTCATGGTCTTGTGATTGAAGTTGAGTGGTGGTAAGGAGTTGTTCGCTTGTTTATGCTATGTAGTCATATTTGTTTCCACATCTAATTCTTGTTTTTCATCTTTCATTAGCATTACGCCATTGTTGAAGAAGCATTTTGCTTTCATTTATGGTCATTGAATCTCGTTTTGCTTTGTATAATTCACGATGCCGTTGTAAGCGAGCATCTCTTTGTTGTGAATTCTCTTGACTTTGGCATTGCTGTTCATTTTCTTTGTCAGTATCAGCTAGCTCTTGAAGTCGAGAAACCTCAATAAATCTTGGACTTCGACGTGGCTTAAAATCCAAAACCTTGCCTTCAATTGTCATCTGTAAACAGTAAATCAAAGGGAAACGTGTATCCATATGTTTTTAAGAAATTCAAAAGAGAGTTTGAATTAAACATTATGATAATACACTATATGAGGTGTATACACAATTTCAATCACTGGCAAATACACAATCATATTATGATGTTTTAAACCCATTAAGATCTAAATTGAAACTACACTATCAAATGTAACTCTCAATTACTTATTTCCTAAGTGGCTTATCAGAAAATTGCTTTTTCCCCTGCAAATAAATTCCAAGTACCTCATGTAAGTGTCACCTACTCATATTAGGTACCTCATTTTAAATTCCAAGTATTGAATTCTCGTAGGAAGAATTTCAGTACCTATAATAAAAGCATGTAATTAATCTTCATCTAAGTACTAAGCTTTTCAGTTCACATCGAATTTATTATCATAAAATTTCTCCTAAAATTCCAAAACCTAGAAATAACATTCTAGGTTTGATACAAATTCAATTAAATCAAAAATTACATTGATGAAATACTCTTTTAAATAAATAGGATTAGCTCAAACGAAAAGAAAAACTCGAGTAAGAAATATAGGGTTTTGATTAAAACTTACATTAATGAATTACCAAAAATTGAAACTAAGGAATCCGAAATTGAAACTAATAAGCTTCTGAAATCATCTTAAGGTTGCTTATCACTTACCGATGATCAACAAAATTGAACCATCGGTGAAGAAACTTGATAGTTAAGTGAGTAGGTTTGAAATCAATCAGATTCCCATTATTGAGTGGCTTCCCAGAAAAAGTTGATGAAAATCTGAAAAATGTTATGGAAATCGAAGTTGGGTATGAACCCAATTGTTAGAATCGTATATTATTATGCTCCCAATTTCGATTTCGATGGGTGAGCTTAGGGATTTTTCTCGTCCAGGAGGAAGCTGTTAAATGGGCATATAAGATGCAATTAATGAAAGTTCTTTTTGAATAAGACTGTTTTAGCTTAGTCCAAGCTATCAAAGATGTTTCTCATTTTGTACTTTGGATGAACAGGAGAATAATAGTAGAAATAAAACATCGTTGATCCAAGTTTCAGTCATGGGACTGTATCTATGTTAATAGACTAGGTAATGGAGTAGCAGACGCCCCAGCGAAGGAAGTTAGGAAAACCAAGATTAATATAGATTGTAAGAATAACTTTCCTTCTTTTTTGGATTCTCATATCTGCAAGGATGTTGTTAACTCTCATGTTGTTACCACTTAAGTCTTAATTTATTCCTCTTTGCATTTAAGAAAAAAAAAAAAAAAAACTAGGATCCCATAATAGCGGCAAGTTTCCTAATTGATATATTCTTGTTGTCCAAGAATGATCTGTTGTAAAAAAAAATTGTCATGTATTCTTGTTGTACGATATGATGTTTCCTTTGTAAAAGATCTTGCTTGATATATAATATCTGATTCTTCCTTGTGGTTCTCATCCTTCAGATCATGTTCTCATAATCAAAAAGCCACACCTACGAATTTCTTTCATCACCAATTAGACGACGTTGTGTAAAGTGTTGGATAAAAATGAGTTTTAATAAAAATTTTATGGTTTTGGTATGGTTTGATCTTAGGACCATGGATACTCACTCATTTCCTTTGAGTGAATGAATCATTTAGTCCCACATTAGGTATAGTAGAGAAGGATAACCACTATATAACTATTTTCTTACGGATAGTTAGACAAATGTGGGGGGAATGAGTGGACAACGATAGATGGCCCAACCCATGCCACATGCCCGTATACTATGCACCAAAAATATTTTAAGTGTTTTAATTATGAGAGAATTCCTTTTCTGGGTTTATTTTTATTTGTTTTACAAGAAACCTAAAACTTGTTTTACAAGAAATTTGAAGCCCTAGATTTATATTTTTCCTATAAATAGGAACTCGAATTTTGTTGAAAACTTTCGTCCAGAAGCGACTACTATGTCTTTCTTGCTTTGTTTTGCGCTTTGCTCGTTTACTTACTTTCAATTCCTCTTGCTAAGTTCAAGAATGGGTAACTTGTGTTGTGCAAACACAAGTTATATCGGGCAATCCTATCCTGAACACATCTTCGCACATTGGGGTTTAACATTGCTCACCCGTGAACTAATGTGTTAAGGAAATTTGTTAAACCTGTGATTCTGCCCTTGTCAAGTTGTTGCGGTAGAGCTGTTTTAATTCAGTTCTTCATATATTACTTTTTGATACATCTAACGTGTTGTTCATTGTTGCAAGATTCCAACATAAAAGACGAAAATCATCTCCGGAATGCAGTCACTTAACAAAATTACCATCTTAGAGCAAGGGCTATGGGTAGTGTCACTCTTTCAAATGAAGGAGTGCACTACCAATTTGAGCAGATTGGAGGCTGATATGGGTAGTTTTTACCTAACTTTCCCCCAAACTGGTTGGTAGTGTAACACTAGACGGGGACAATCAACCATCTAGAAAAAGAAAGCTACACGCGAGATAATCCACCGTGTAGCAAAAAAAAACTTTTTTTTTTTGACGGGGGACTGTCCCTCGTCTATTTCGAAATTCTTTTACTACACGGGAGACCGTCTCCCTATAGTGCTTCTTTTTAGATTTTCCCATTGTGGGTTCGCTCGCTCAAATGTTCACTCGTTCATTTGAGCGAGCCCTCCTTCGTATGAAAGAGTTAGTCTCCATTTGGAGACTACCCATAACCCATGCTCATAGGTAGTTGCGAGTCCAAACATATCAATAGTACCCAAGATATTGATGCCATTTAAGAATGGAAAATCTTAGTGCCCTGAGCTCCAAGCAACTCGGCAATACTAAAGATCTAAGATCTCTTACACAGAACTCGACTTTTTTTCTACATAATGACGGAAAATTAGATTTAAGGAACAAATCCAGAAAAGAAAAGATCCCTCCTGTACAACAAGACTGAAAAGAAAAGGAACTATGAAATCAAGGAACTGTCAACCGACCACCGTTGTGTTCCAAAGACTTCCAAGAAGATTCAATTCGTAACAAGTGCAATTTCTCAACAAATGGCTCCAGAACTTCTGCCTCTTCTACAGGTGCAAACGCCATGCAAATGCTAAGCTCTTGGACAGCTTCCGCATATTTCCTGCATTAGGGTGACCAAAACGGATTCAGGCATACAGCAGGATTCAATGTGGGAGTTACGAATAAATATGCAGTTAGCATCATCGTCCTGTTTAAGTTGTAACCGTCTTTACCTGCAGTAGAATAAGAGCATGCCATGGTCTCTCCTTAATGCCCAATTATGTGGTTGGAGAAGCAACAATCTTTCAGATGCCATGATAGCCAACCTATAGAAAAAAGAAGAAAAAAAGGTCAGCACAAAACACCAATACATTATATATATGAAAAAAAAGAAACAGGCTACATATGTACCCACGGGCTTTCCTACCCTGAGCAAATTAAAAAAATTCTGCATTCTAATGTTTACACAAAATAATTTGGATTTGTAAGATTAGAGAATCAAACCCCGAAGTTAATGCTCTTTTTAAAAATACAATTTGTGAGGCAGTTAATAGTACGGAGGAAAACGGGAGCGAGAGAATTACTGGATTTAGGAATAGGATGCCATGGACAACAATTATCAAATTACGTGATGAACAACCATGTGATAAATAAATGTCCCTACTCTACAGCCAAAGAACTTGCAAGTAGAAAATGAAAATGAAGTCTACAGGAAATACCCGCTTGATATTACCCTCTTGAAGTCGTCTTAAAGATGGAAAAAATAGGTAAAAAAAGGGCTAGGCTACTTAAATATATAACCTGATAAACCGTGTATTGGAGTCTGCAAAGATATGATAAGAAATACTGATTTGTGATAATGCGCACTAATCTTGAAACCCGCGGGATATATTTGATAGCTCGAGTTTTATTAAAATTTAGGAAACAACTCGGGAACTTTAAAGATTATTTAAATTTTATAACTTGATTTAAAATAGTGAAACTAACCAAAAGCCGAGAACACTTGCGAAGAGCCAACACTAATTTATCATTTAAAATCTAGCAAGCCCCAAATACAGGCCCTACGTTGCTCACACATGCATTGCTGTTGTAGAATGAGGAAGACCAGTTGGGAATCAAAAAAGGTCACCTGGCTGCCAATCAGACTGTAGATTGAGTATCATTCCTAGTTGGAGAAATAACACAAGGACCTAGTAATAGACTAATAGGTTTGTTTAGGGTTTAATTTAAAAGCTTTTGAACCCACATATGTGTCTTAAAACTCCAAAACAGACTTGTAACTACGAGAAAAACAACCAATTCCTTTTAACATCTCAAAAAATAAAGAAACCAGGGTGTACAAGTAAGTGGGCCTGTAGACTCCTGACGTGACTGGAACAAGTTATGCTTAATGTTACACTGAATATATGAACCTAAACCAAAAGAGGATCTGCTACGATACCATAATCAAAACCAATTACTGTAAAACTGTGAATTTGCATAGAAAGGTATAACGTGGTGCATAAAGAAGGTAGATGGATCTAACAAAGACTGGTGAGACACCTAGCTCTTATTAGGACCCTGGTGCAAATTTCCTACCTGAGGTAATAGTCAAAACACAAATGAAGGCTATGACACTTGATTTGGAAGGATAATGGATAGTCTCACCTAAAAAGATAGATTTGACGCTAGCTGCAAACGTTAATCGATCAAGTATCTAGCTTTGAAAGAAAGTAGCAAAGTATGTTCTTCTCAATGTGGCAGTGGCACTTTAATTTTTATTAGAGATATTTTATACAGGAGGTAGTTGTTGCCTTACTAATAACCTCAACACATGTAACGACCACTCTGGTTAAGCACCATTCATATACAGTTCTTTGAGGGAAGGAATAAAGGAAATCTACTTCCTATCGATAGGAAAACGTAATTTTGGACGATTCTACAAGTCTAAATACTTATGAAGATGATGTTTCACAAAAATGCAATCAGTCATTAGATGACTTGAAGTGGAGAAGCCAAAAAATCTACAAACAGAAAAGGAGAGTTCGCAAGAAAACTACCTTAACTCAAGAGGGCGCAATAAAGGGTGCTTTGAATCATCGAACTTTTTAAAATTTCCATTTGCCTCTCCAACGCGTCTGAGTGGAGAAGTCAGCATTAAACCATGGTTCATCCTTGAAGCACGTTTCCAGTGAAGTCTCTGTGGATAGGGAAGAGGATAACGAAGAGGAAGAATTAAGCACCAGAACAAGAAAGAATATGAACATAAATAAAATAAGGTGCAGAGGAAGTGGTCGCTACAAGGATAAGCTAGCTAGCTTACAATCAAATTAGCCAATGCAATCCCAACGATATCTTTGTCAGTTGCAATATCAAGTCCCAAAAGTGATTTACTTTTCAAGTCGGAAGCCTTTGAGTTTGGATCCTCGACGCACCTTCCATTAACTAGAGAAAACAAGCTATGCCCTGATGTCACTTTGAAAAGTTCCTGCGCAGGAAGGAAAAAAAAATGAACACCACCATCTGGTATAGAAGGATAAAAGATACACAGTGCTACCGGAAGAGGAAATATTCTGTGTTGCAACGATACGGATACGGTATCGGATACAAGATACCAATACGCTACTATGATACACCAACTTGAAAAACTAAAATACAGCGATACGGCATACTCAACTAGAAACTTAACAAAATACATACATGTGTTTGCATGATTAAAATATAATATGTATGATTAACCTCACTGAAGAGAGAAAAAGTCTGGATAAGAAGGAAGAAAGACTAGAGCAAGATCAGTGGGCAGATTCGGAACTAATATTTTGTCACTATAGTTAAAACTTCTCATAGAATCTAGTAAAATATCTAAATTTTCTAATATTTAGTCGAAGTTTTCTAACTGAGTTGTATCTTGAAGTATTGGGTGTATTAGTACGCGTATCCGTATAAATACGTATCGATACGGCTGATTATTTTTTTTAGGCGTATCGTTGTAACACAGGAAATATTTAATTATTAAGATGCCGACTGCTGCTATGAATGTATCAATACACAGATACAACTTCAGATACATACAACAGAACAGAACATTGATCAGAAAACAACTTCGGATGTTATCACACCTCAGGGTTCTCTGTTTGAGGCCATATCAAAAACTCTTCCCCAACTCGAGATCCAACAATTGTCACACCAATTCTTCGGCAAACTTCAATATAGATAACGCTTAGCAATATGGCTGTCAATTGGATACATTAAGATGTATTAGATGGCAAAAAGTACTTTGCATGTGTTGAATACAAAGAGTTATTATGCTTTAATAAAACTGAGTCAATATAATACACCATAGATAAGATACGTATGTTTGATGCCTAAGGCAAACATAGAAGAGAGATAATCTTTTGTGGAATTCAACTTACCACTGCTACGACCAGAGCTTAATACTGTATGCAAATATGAAAACTTTGAATCAACAAGGGTAGGAAACCTTCTGAATCCCCTGTACTCCAAAAGTACAAAATTCACTGCCTCCATAACTTCCATCAAATCGCAACCTATATCTCTTGGAATTAGTTCTGCTTCAACTTCTTTGGCAATGTTGTCCAACTCAGCCAACCATTCAGACATACTTTTGCCAGCCAAAGGCATTGTCTCCAAGTCAGACCAGTCATCTTTAGGTCTAAAGAATGTCGAACCATCTTCTCTCCGTTCACTTCGGATAGAGTTTGAATCCATCTCTCGCTTAATGGCCATGAAAGCTTCATCTTCAGCAGCAACATATAGCAAAGCCTGCAAGAATTTACATAGTAGATGAAGGGAAAATAGGTTTAGATAAGCACCAAGTAGCTAAAATGGAAGCACTATAAGCATGGAAACAAACGTATCGATCTTATCTTTGAATTTTCACACTAAAAGAACCTGCAGGAGTTACGAAGAACGCGAGAAGACACAAATTAAAATCCCGCAAAGGAAAATAGTACCAATTTTAAAATCTAAAGAATGATATTGAAATGGCAATTGTTTAAACATTTAATACAGTAAGGATGAACAACTGGCATCGGTTAATTGGTTTATTACGACATATCTAGCCCATGATGTTACTCATTGTGACATGTGCTAATTTGGCTCCGCTCTTTCATTAGGGAATATGATTAATTGTTTGAACTGAATGTTTTTAAGGAAATGGGAATATGCTAGCATGCTAGTGTGAGTTCTTCTCTATTAAAACACTAAGTAAGAAGTGGTACCTTGGCGAAAGAATCCTATTACCTTAGCAAGAGAAAGGTATCCCTTGTCTTTGGAGCAGCGAGAGATCTCATGGGTAAACTTTTCCCTGGCGTCCTCCAAAACCTGCTTGTTGATCCATTATTGAGTAAATAGGTTGACAGATAGATTCGTGAAAGATTAAACATGGAGTAGACTGCATGAATTTTTTTACACCTTAATAAGTGAACAAAGAGCAACAAACGAACACACCTCTAGATATAAATTGGAGTGCACTTGATCTTTACTAGCCGGTGTGTGACTACCAGATAGAGACGCCAATGGGGGAGTATAACTTGTATACATACTCCTCCTCTTTCGATTATTACAAGTCCAACCACATCCAGACAATCTAACAAGCAAAATCAGTTTTCCTCTTTTAGCACTTGCCATCTTATTTAAACAAAATTGGAACACAACAAGGAAAGATAATTTAGCATAATTGTATTACCTGATATGTGAGCTGCCACCGTGACAGTGACTAACACTTAAGGAAGGAGCCGTCATATTCATAAACGCTGAAGCTGCATTTGTTTGCACATTACAATGACAAATGGAGGAGGAGATTACGGTAGTGGTGAATGACAAAGGCAGCATGTTAACAATGATTATGATGATGATGGGGTTCAAAATGACAGGGGGAAATTCACTAAAGGGAAGCAGAGAGTGTGATGATGTCGGAAGGTTGTTTTTTCAATCTAGTAACCAAATCAAAAACATTGGTGTTGGCAAATTGAACAGAATTATTTGATTGTAGATTACTAACAATAATAGATGGTGATGATGACGGCAACGGCGAGTTCAAATGTTGGTAGACAAAGCCATCATCCATGGCCTTGGATGGCAATGATGATGAAAATCTAAGAATAATATTGTAACCCAAAAAGCTAATAGCAGGAACAACAATAAGAATACCACTAGTCAAAACAAGTTGAACCATTAGTGTTCTACAAGGCATACATAGATAGAATCAACACAAGAAGAAGAAGCAGAAGAAGTCAATAGAGAAAGAATGAAATAAGCTCTTGGATCACCATAATCATAAGAAGAATGATAATGGATTAGGCTTTATGCAAGGAAAAAGAAAACAATACTGATTTGTTGTCACTGGCACTTGTACTTAAATAAAAATTCCTCCTTCCCCTTTGGAAATAGATGAATGAATGCAATAATTATGCACAAGAAACAAAAAAGAAAGAAAGAAAATTTTAAAGTTCTGGGGGGGGGGGGTTGAATTTGATTGGGGAGGGGGGTATTATAGTGTGTACCAGTTGAGCTATTGCTGCTTGCGTCAATTCAACTTAAAAAAAGAAGAAGAGAAGAAGATATTTCCGTGACTCTTCCCTCCCTGTGGCCTGGACCTGTTCTCTTTATAATACTACTTCTTCTTCTTCCTCCTCTTCAAATTGATTTTAATTTTTAGCAAATTTGCTGAATCACGAGTGGGGTTGGATGGATAGATGGAAGTGAAAGTGATGTTGTTGTTATATTTTTGTATGTAGACTTGCTTCTAGGCTGTAGATTGATAGATTACTTTGTCTTCGTCTTAAACAAGACACAAAAACAAAAGAAAAAGAAAAAGTGTGTGTGAGGGAGGATAAGGTTAGGTACGATCATAGCCTCTTTCTTGTTCATTCATTCATATATTTATAAAATAAATAAATAATAATACATGTCATGACGAAACTGACGATTGTGACTACCAGACGGCAGCAAGCACTGTGACTACCAGACGGCAGCAAGCAACAACCAGTAACCTTTCTTTCCTTTCAATCATCTTTCCTTTCTTTTATTTTTCTTGGAATCCAACTCATCCTTCTGCTATGTCTACACATTTTTTATTTGGACTTACTACCTCCGGGCTCCGGCACGCTCAATGTTTGGCATTTGCAGCATTTCACGTGCACTATGCACAAGGACACACATGCTGGCGCGGGATGTACTTAGCCCATGTGACTACCACGTTTACACACTTTCCCACGAGCCTTGCGCATCTCAGTCACAATAAAACACACCCAGAATACCTCGGCTGCTCGGGATTTAATAAATAAATTAATGGCATGAGCAATCCCCATGTTTCAGGGAAGAATCCTCAGTTTACTATTAGATAATATCAGGCCCAAAGGAATTTTGGTGATAATCCATGGATGTTGGCCCTTGCTGTATCCAGTCTTCAGATTAGTGAAACACAACAATGAGTCAAATGAACCAAAGGATTACACATTTTGTCATTCGGACTCTACTACATTCATGAGATAAATTTAATAGACTCCCTCCCTAATCACATTTGCTAAAAAAATTACCCTTGGAGCTGTTTAGCGTTACAATCTCGATCGTCTCCTGAGCTTAAAAAGTATAAATTAATCATGTTATCAAATGTCCATCAGGTGAGCAGGTGGTGTATCCATTTCTCTACAACAACAGGTGAGCCATACCAGGGATTCTGTGTGTCGTCTGAACCAACTAATGAGTGATAAACTCCGTCCAAGGTAATGTTCATGGCACCTTCAAGATGGGCAGATACTTCAGGCACCACCCCATCACCCCAAACATCTGCTTTCCCACACACCTGCATGCTTATGGACACCGCATTGTTATTTCATCCAAACCATGAGCATGCAATAATAGAATTATTTCGTACATCCCGTGTGGAAACAGGATACAAAAGGTTGTAAGCTGTACTCAGAACAGAAATGATATATGGCAATGATCAAAATAGAAATGCAAAACTATACGAAGAAACATAAACTTGGAACTCTCCATGTAAATATACCAGAGGTCTGAGTCCAGCTATGATTTTTCTGGTTGGTTGCATTTTGTATCAACATTGTTGTTGAAATTACTGGTATATGCTTATATGCATGGCGTGTCAGACTAGTGAGATTCACACAAGCCAGTCTCAGACTCTAAATTAAAAACTAATGGCACCCAACTTAATAGCATAGGAGAACAAACTGGCCTGCATGCCTAATTTCTGGTCACGGCTGCATGAAAACCTACCAGATCATTACCAACACTGTCAATTAGCACTCTCAGGTGCATGTAAATCATCTACACCTTTGTACAAGTGAATCCAATGGTTGTAAACCATGGACAATTCTAGATGCTATAATCTCAAGTGAAAACTATAACAGCTCGTCATTGCTTATGCTAAACCAATGGTTGTAAACCATAATGTGAAACAACACCACAGACAGGTGCTTGCCTGGGGATGCGACAAGACGTGTCAAACATCGTTTTACGATTATCAGTAATGTGTTAGTATAAGTCAGTTAGTTGTGACACAGTTGTATTCTTTTTACTTCCACGAGTAAAACGGTGCCATTTGAACAAAGAAGTTAAATATCATACATTGAAATACGAGCTCATGGTAGAACGAAAATAAGTAAAGAAACAAATAACTTTTGGATGATCACCTGCTTGTACCCTTGACCGACAATGCGGGAACGAGTGGTGGTTTCGGTAGCAATTAATGTTGATGTAGCCTTATTCGAAAGGGTCACTTCCTCGGATTCCTCCGACATGGACTGCTGTAAATCACTTCCAGTCGGAATTTCTATCGAGTTACTAGAGTCCCCATTTGAGTTGACAAAGAAGCGAGCACCTTGAATATACCTGTTGCATTGAGACCTTAGTCATCAATTAGAATGCAAAGAGAAACCAACCACAAGCCACAACAACCCTGGTTGTTACTTTGGTTTTTCTTTTGAAGCTTCATGCGATGTGTTGGACAAACGAAAACAAGCTACAAAAAGCGGAAAGTCAAGTCATGTAAAGAAGATCCAAGCACCAAGCAACAACTTGTGGTGGTGGATGCAGATGAGATTTAGCAACTCATAATTTTAAAGACAAGAAAAATTGTAGCCTGGTTTGTAATTAAACATACTGTATTATGCAATTCTATAAGAAATGAGATGGATAAGTTAATGTGCTTGAACCAGCACGGTGTTGTGACGGTGATGAAACAAAAGGGAATAAAAAGTAAGTGCGCTGACCATGCATGTCACAAGAACAATGGACGCTGTTAAGCCCAGACTTCAATATATTTATCTGTGGCCATTACTACTCACTCACTCAAAGTAGTTGAGCTGAGCAACAAAGCCATAAAAGCAACATTAATGCTAAAGATTAAAGACCCATCTGCTGACAACATAGGCAGTTATGAATTTCATTTGAGCGAGATTTTACTTTTTAACTTTACCTCCCTGCAACACATACATATCTCAACTCCGGAGTATAAACAGCTGGTGCGCAATGTCTTTCAACATAATCTAAGAGGCCTCTAGTTTGATCAATTACTCCAGGTGAATCCTTTGGAGGCGGACTGAAAGAAAATTGTAACTGTTGTCAAGTCTTTGAAAAGTAGACAGGACCTCGTGAACTGAATTCTTAAATTGGTTACAAAGTTCAAATTGTAATTCGAAAGAAACTGCAGACAAGAAAGTAAAATTTTCATTTCTCAAGTAAATGAATCACATTTACAAATGCAATTGGATTATTCTTTGATAATACCGTTACCAGGAATTGGAGCCAATATGTTGAACCAAACATGCAACAAGAGAATTATATTTACCCGTAGATAATGTAGAGCATAAACCAATGTAGCCGTAAAACAAAATGAAAGACATTTTAGATAAGGAAGTGGATCATTGTAAACATTTCGATAAGAAGTATCAACATGTCTAAGAGTTATACAGCTGTGGGCAATCCTGAAATAATTTATGCATAATACTACTAAAAAATCAGTACAAAGGAAGTTAAGGGGCCATACGAGAGAGGAGATCCAAGAGTCAACAGTAAGGAAATACTGGAGGTTCCATATTCTTCCATGTAGAGACGAGCAAGCCATCCTCCAGCAGAATGTCCAATTAATGACACACACCCACCACCTCCATCTACAATATGTGGAGTAACTCATTAGTGGCATTGGTTTCATTATATCATATCAAACAATAACATTACTAGTAATGAGTGTTCATTAAAGCCATAGCAATCGACATTTTTGAGCAATTAACAACCTAATTACAGACTAATAAATTTTGAACATTACTGACCTGCTTCTTGAGCGAGCAGCATAGCCTGGCTTACAGCTTCATGAGTTCTCTCTAGATACCAATCCAGAACAGGGCGGGGGCGAAGAGTTCCACGCCAATAATTGGGATCGATAAGACCAGCAGCATTACGAAGCCAATCAAGTCGAGAGACTTTAGGTACTACAGAGGGAACTCCGTATACTTGTTTAAGTGTCACCTGTAACTTTTCATAATCACTTGAATTGTTTCCAAGTCCCTTCATTCCAGTTCAACATTTTGAGTAAGAAAAAAAAAACAATAGAAGAGGGAGAACAAACTATGAGAAATGATCCTGAAGAAGAACTCAACTGGTAAGATGATGGCAGGACGATAGTTAAGGATTGTTGGTTGCGTTGATGATGATGAAGTTGAAAGTTTACTTGTTATTAATGGAACTACTGTTGCTGTTACTGTTGCCATCTATACTGTATTAAAATATACACAGAGAATCAATGAATCCCTCTCTCTAATTTCAGATTGCAGAAGCATTGCATATTTTATCCAAGGAAAGTATAGGATGACGATGAGAGAGAGAGAGAGAGAGGATTACACGAGTGCCATTTGATGTTTGTGGTCGAGCCTACAGATGGGTGGATCTCGTTCCACCGGAGACATCAATGGTTCATGTTTTGCTCGTCAGTGTGGAATTAAATTTTGTGCGGATTTTTTTTTTTTTTTTCCCAAGCATGATTTATTTTTTTTTGAACAATGTATATCAAGAATACATAGCACAGTTTGGATAATTTTGTCTATGTAAGTAGCGGTCCAGATTTATCCTTGACAAAGATAAATCCATGGCTGTGGTCGTCCAAGCCAAACCCTTCTTCCGCACTTGCGCCTTAGCTTTGAGAATGCAATTAGTAACAGGGTATGCCGAATCGTTCTCTATCCCTCAATTTTATCTATCGTTGCCTGATCTTCAAATCCTTCGTCTTCCTACCTTTAATCGTTAAACATGGAATAAGCAGGTTCCATTTTTTAGGATTGTTGTCCAGATTTGTTTTCTCAGTAGATAAATCTAGGTTGTGGTGAATCCTACATCACTAAACTCATCATGTCAAAGAGAAATATCAGTTTTTCTTCTTAAGGAAATTGCTTCTCTCATAAACACCTCATCATGTCTAAGAGAAGACGAATGGAAAAGTTGAACCAGTCCAACTCGAAAAATTCAGGGGATGATTAGTC